>PVIR01002988.1:30086-94584 GCA_004026965.1 Petromus typicus | reverse complement strand
TTATATATTGTGAAATAGAAAATGCTCAATGTAAAATAAGGTGAAAGGGGACAATGTTGAGATTGTAACAAAAAAGTAAGGAAACAAATTTTATGTATATGGGGGGGGTGGTAGGGTGGGTAGGGCTATGGGAAAAAATGAGAATGAAGTTGTGTCTTATACTGGTACAAATCCCCATTATGGAGTGCAATCATGATGTGTATATTTAATGTACCAATAAAGATTTTTAAAAATCTAAAAAAAAAAAAACCTTAAAAAAAGAAAAATTTGGTCCACCTTTGGTCTATAGGATCCAGACAGGTAATGATGGCTTTGAATTTGATAGCATTAACACAATGCCCAGGGCTGGGACTATAGGGAAATATGGAAATATCAAGTATGTGCCACATAAGTAAATATATTCAAATCTTCCTATGTCTTCCACCCTGCATGTAACTTTTCAGATAAAATTCATCCATGGCCTATCAGCTTATTGCCAAGTCCAATAGTCATAAAAGTAGTATATGAACATAATCATATAATCATTACTTAAGCATTTTAACACTCCTTATCTTTTTTTAAAATTTTTAAATCTTTATTGGTACACTGCATACACGCATCATGATTGCACTCCATAATGGGGATTTGTACCAGTATAAGACACAACTTCATTCTCATTTTTTCCCATAGCCCTACCCACCCTACCACCCCCCCATATACATAAAATTTGTTTCCTTACTTTTTTGTTATAATTTCACTATTTTTCTCCCTTTACCCTATTTTACATTGAGCATTTTCTATTTCACAATATATAATATACAATTCTAGGGCTCATTTACATCTTTATTTTCTCATACCAGAGAAAAGATGCGATATGTACCTATCTGCGCCCTATTTATTTCACTTATGAGGATATCCTCAAGGTATGTCCATTTAAGTAGAAATGATTCAAACTTATCATTTTTATGGCAGAGTAATACTCCATTCTGTAGAAGAACCACAGCTTTTTTATCCAGTCTCCAGTTGATGGACATTTGGGTTGTTTCCAAGATGTAGCAATCACAAATTGGGCCGCTATAAACATGGGTGCACATATGTCACTGTGATATGAATCTTTTAATTCTTGTGTGTATATACCTAGCAGGGCAATGGCTGTGTCAAATGGGACCTCCAATCCTAGCTTTTGAGGAATCTCCAAACTGATCTCCACAGGGGTTGTACGAGTGTACAGTCGAACCCACAGTGGAGAACGGTTCCTTCTTCTCCGCAGCCTCGCCAACATTTGCTGTTGGCTGAATCTGAAATGGCAGCCATTCTATGTGGAGTGAGATGAAATCTCAGTGTTGTTTTCATTTGCATCTCTAGAATGACTAATGATGTGGAGCGTTTCTTCATATGCTTCTTAGCTTCTCTTACTTCTTACTGTGAAAAATCTCTGTTCATTTCAGATGCCCATTTTTTAATTTGGTCTTTAAATTTGGGTGGGCTGAGTTTTTGAGCTCTTTATCTTAATATAAATTTCACCTGGAATAGTCCTTGAGATGAGAATTTGAATGTAAATGTTATATTTGGGAGATGGTACCAGGACACTGTAATAAAAAGTGAGGAGGAAATGACACAGGAATTGGAAGACCCTTAGTCCAAGGTATAAGTTTCCAAAAAGTAGCACATGAGCAAATAAAGTGTAACAGCAATTAGGAAGTTAGTGCAGAGCACTCATACCTGCACTACACAGCTCAGAGTTATGCCAAAAGGGGAGGGGTAACTGTGGTTTTGCTCCACTAACCACACTCAGTGAACCACTAGATGAGGGCTAGTCTTTCAGGGTATTAATTCTTTACCTTCTGGCCTGTGCTGCACTGCTGCAAACAATAAACTGTGGTGTGGGTGGCAGGTGGAGGTGAACATACAAGCCCCCAAAGGATTGGTGCTAAGGGTCAGAGATGAGGGTGGGGCATGCTGTATCTGATGCATTTCCTACCTGAACAGTCCTACAAAGTGAACCAAATTTAATATGTACTGATAGAATTTTTCCTAAGTACAAAATAGTGTTCCAAGCACTGAGGATGCATTTGTGAACAAAACACGATAGTCGTTGTGCTCAGGTAATTTATATTCAGGTGAGAGAGGCAGTAAGAACATAAGTGAATTGTAGAATTTATTGGAGGACAGTGAATGCTGGAGCAGGGGGTAAGCTAAGGAAGCAGTGGAGAATCCAGCTAAACAAGGGAGATGCTGAAGAAGCGCTATGTGATGGAACTCAGGGGTCTTGTTTAATCTGCCAGACACGCCTTAGAGACAGTTTAAAATGATCACCAATTTTGAAGGGTTTTTTAAAAAATCAATTCCAAATTCCTAGAAAGAGAAAAGGGAAGCTCCATGTAGCTGAATTGTGAGGCTGTGAGGTAAAGCTTATGGATCCCTTCCTCTCTCCTTCCCAGTCCAAACTGCATCTTCACTGCAACTTCCCTACCAGCACTACACTAATTCCAAGGCTTCTCTTGGCACCAGAAGCAGGTGCCCACTGAGAAAATAACAAGTAGTCATCCTAGAGGAAAACCTCAGCAAGTGGAGAAATCCTCAGGGCTCACGGATCACACAGCAAAGCAGCCTCTCTCTCCCACCCCTCCTCTTCTCTGACAGACTCTTGCCCACCAAGGTCGTGTCAGGTTTCATACAGTGAGCTTGTTCTTGGCCCTGGGGGACACATTCTTTTGGCTCCTAAATCTGCCAGATGGTAATGCATGAGTCTCTACAGTGAAAAACATTCTTGGAGCCTCACCCTGCCTCCAGCACCTAATGCAAATTCCATAACATTCACTGCCAACTACTTTTTCAGTCGCATTTCTTGCAGCCTCCCAAAGAGCCAGTGATCTAGAGAGGGGTGAGACAATGCTGACATAGGACCGTCTTCTACTTTTGGGAGATTCTACTTCTGTAAAACCCTCCAAGTCTAAGAACTTGTAAAGTCTAAAATATAAAAGTATAAGTACAGTCTTCAGAACTGACACTTGAGCACATAGGCTATAGATAACTACCAGAAAAATATCAATGTAAATGCAGAATATGTGTACTTTTGAGGGGATGAATTGGGTTTGTTTGGCCCAAGGGATAACAGACTTCTACAGTGAATGGTAATGTTCTGTGTCTCGACTTGAGTGGATAGTACAGAGATTTTGTCT
Organism: Petromus typicus; assembly: GCA_004026965.1. NCBI lineage: Eukaryota > Metazoa > Chordata > Mammalia > Rodentia > Petromuridae > Petromus > Petromus typicus. Next base: position 91,423 of record PVIR01002988.1, on the reverse strand, counting down.
TAAATGCCATTAAATTATGCATCACATGTGATTATTTATATGTTTTATTTTATAATAAAAAGTTGGTTTTAAAAAACATATTAACAAACAAGATTACCCACTCCCACTCCTGTACCTCCTAACACATTTTGTCCAGTAGAATTAGTCTTTTCCATTCTTTCCAAGCATCTTCACAGTAGTATTTGGCTCATTGTGTTTAAATTAATTTTATACCTTTCTTGTAGCAGCTAAACTATAAACATTCCCTGGCCATATTTTTCTATCCAAATCTCTCTGCAATCTGCTCCTTCCTTCTTATCCCAACTCATTGCCTTTTTTGTTTTGTTTTATTATGAAGACGGCCCTTGGCTAGGTATGAAAGGTGTGTTCATAAGTGTAAGCTTAGTTGCATATGGCTTTATATTATTTGCTATTTGTTGGATATAGAGATAACCTGGATTCTCTAATTGGATTCTACGCTTCTTGACATTTTTATAATGCTTAGTTCATCTTCTCTTTCAGAGCACCAACAATGCTTCATAAGGAGTAGATGCTCAACAGTTAGTTGTGGAGAAGCATAGAATGGAAAGAAATAGGACATGTAAGAATACGATGAACAACAGGGTAGCTCCATGTGGATGGGAAGCTGGGTAAAAACACAGAAAGCCTGGAAGCCAACCAAGTGAGTGTTTTAATATAAATATGAGATTCATGGTCATTGAACACTGTGATTCCACTATTTTTTGAGACAGGGTCTTACTTTGTAGTTCAGGCTGGTCCTGAACTCATCCTCGATCTCAGCAATCCTCCTGCCTCTGTCTCCTGAGTGCTGGGATTACAGGCGTGAGCCACCACACCTGGCACTGTGTGGTATGTGCTGTTGATTGCTGGTGGGTGTGAGTCACCACACTCAACATTGTTGTATGTGGTTACCAAGGATGGAACCTGGGACCTTGTGCTTGCAAGGCAGGCGCTGAAACCACTGAGTTAAATCCCTGGCCCAGATTTCAGTTTTTAAGGAGCAACAACATCTTGCTTTTACCAGCACTGGTACAGAGTTAGCAGAAAAATGACTATTTGAAGTTCACCTGGCCTACTTCCCTGTGTTTGGGGAGGGCTGCACCCTGTTCTTTCAGGACAGAAAACTCCATCCTGTCAAAGTTGTTTGGGTTTAGAATATTGCTTCTGCCATAAGCAGAAATCTCTGTGATTTTTCTCCACCGAACTCCAGTCATCTCACAAATAATGCCTTATTCTCCATCTCAAAGGATAAATTTCAGGTTGTTTTTATGCCCTAACCCTCACAACCCTAAAACCAGCTCCAGTCAAAATTGAGAAATTAAAGAAGTGTATCACCGAGGCTATCTCCATTCCTCCAAAATTTCTTTGTATTTTCTGCCAAATATCACTACAGTCATCAAATTGATGAGATAATTTGGTTGAAAATATCTTTAATGACATCCTTCCAATCACCTTACAAAGACCCAAATTAGATCTTACAGGAAAACACAAGTGAAAGGACGACTTAAGTGATAAGAATTACAGAGTCAAGCCTAAGAGAGTATCAAAGTTTTGCATCAGTTCCTTCAGCCTCAAACCAACAAAATACATGCCTCTTCCCTGAGATTATCATATTCACAAATCATTTACTTTGAATGATATGTTTTTTCAGGTCAATAACTATTTTGCAGGGTGTTTTTTTTTCCTGTTTTCACAAATAAAACTACAATGCAACTCTAAACATCAAGGGCATAACTCCAAATTTAAAAAAATTCAAACAAATACATGTTTACATTTGCTAACAAATATTAACAAACAAGTGCTCACACTGAGCACATGTTCAGTTTGCTATAGAATTATGCTTTTGTTATGTTTTCCATGAGCCTACCATCCAATAAGAGCCAGTATCACCAATGTAGATCAAAGAACATAAAATATATAAGTATTTCTGCTAGAACAAAATAAACTAAGGGCTTGGGAATTGGTCTTAACTGAATATAGTCAAACAGATAGTTCAAGAATTATTAGAGTGGCAGCAATTACCTTCAGTTTATAAGGTGCTTATTTGCTAGTCTCTCTCTTAGTCATCCTTGTCAACAATCCTGTCACATAGGAACACAGCCAGCAGTTATTTGTGTCCATGGGTTACAGGAACCCCCACAATCTGCTGGCCCTCTCCACATTTACATACACGGTCTCACCAAAAGTAGCAATCTTCTATTCACTCAGCAGTACGGAGTCAAAGTATAAGGCCAGCTTTCTAGATTTATTCAGGCAGGATATGTCCATTAAATGCTCCTTCCTTTCTCATGGCTATAGTGGTAATTTCTATTTCCTCTTTTTTTAAACTTTGAGACTTAAACCACTCATGGCTTTCACACTAATCTCCAGCCCCACCCCCTTTTAGAAACAGGTCACTAAACTGCTTAGGGTAGGCTTCAACTAGCAGTCCTCCTCACTCAGCCTCCCAGAATGCTGGGATTAGAGGCATACAGCACCAGATAGCCTTCTCTTCCTCATCCTTTACTTCAGACCAGAAATCAGCAAACTATTTCTATAAAGTACAGTATTTTAGATTTTCTAGACCTTACAGGTCTCTGTTGCATATTCTTTGTTTTACTGAGTAATTCTCTAAAACTAGAAAATATTCCTTAGCCTAAGAACTATGTAAAATAAGCATCTAGGTCCACAAGTCATAGTTTACCACCTCTGCCCTAGACTATAACCATCCCATTGTATTAGTCAGCCATTAACACATAATGTTATATAAAAATGTCCCTCAGTGGCATACAATAAAAATTTTTTTCCTTTTACTCACAGGTCTGTAGACCAGGAAGGGCAGCTCTGTTTGCTTCTCAACCAGATGAAATACACATTTGTGTGCTAAGATTATAATACCTGCAGAATCTCTGTTTCTAAGAGGAGTTAGATACAAAAATATTGCTCTTTTGGAAGAAAATTAATCTTTTTATTGTAAAATAGGTATATTTTATATACATATCATGATCACACTCAGCACTGACAATTTGTACCAGTATATGACATGACTTGTTTCTCATTTTTCCCATCCCCCCTACAACCCCCAACCCCTTATATACATAATCTTTGTTTCCATCTTTTATTACCATCACAATAGTTTCTTTCCCCTTGTTACTTATCCTTACCCCATTTCCTTTTGCATGGTTTCTATTTTATAACATCTAACATATATTCTAGAACTCATTTACATTTTCAGTTTCTCACATCAAAGAAGATATGGTATTTACACATCTGTGACCTATTTATTTCACTTATGTGTATGTTTTGAAGTTACATCCACTTGAGTATGAATGACACAAACTTGTCATTTTTATGGCAGAGTAATACTCTATTCTATAGAAAAACCACATCTTCTTTATCCAGTCTCTGTTGATGGACATCCGGGTTGTTTCCAAGATTTAGCTGTCATAAACTGAGCTGCTAAATAAACATGGATGCACATATGTCACTGTGATATGAATCTTTTTAATTCCTTTGTGTATATCTCAAGCAAGGGAATAACAGGGTCAAATGGGACCTCTAATTCTAGCTTTTGGAGGAAATCTCCACAGTGATCTCCATAGAGGTTGTACCAGTCTACATTTGTACCAACAGTGGAGAAGGGTTCCTTTTTCTCCACAGCCTTGCCAGCATTTGTTGCTGGCTGATTTCAAGATAGCAGCCATTCTTTGTGGAGTGAGATAAAATCTCAGTGTTGCTTTCATCTACATCTCTTGAATAACCTGTAGATCAAGCATTTCTTCATATGCTTCTTAGCTACTTTGACTCTTCCTCTGAAAAGTGTCTGTTCATTTTAAATGTCCATTTTTGAATTGGGTCTTTAAATTTGGGTGGGCTGATTTTTTTTCAAGCTCTTTATATATTCTAGATAGTAACCTTTTGTCTGAGAAACTGCTGGTAAAGATTTTTTTCCTGTATTGTTTATTGTCTTTTCTCTCTGCTGGTGGTTTCTTTTGCTGTGCAGAAGCTTTAAATAAGATGAGGTCCCATTGGTTTATGTCTTCTGCTAGTTCTCGTGCTATAGAGGCTTTCTTCCTAAAGTCTTTCTATAAGCCAATATCTCCAAGAGTTTTACCTAACCTGTTTTGAGGCAGGTTTAGTGTTTCTGTTTTAACATTTATATCTGTAATTCACTTTGATTTTAGTTTGGTGCATGGTCAAAGAGATAGATCTAGCTTTAGTCTTTGGAAAATTAAAGCCCAGTTTCTCCTGCATGATTTTTTCAAGAGGCTATCTTTCTGCCATTGAGGATGTTTGGCTCCTTTGACAAAGAGGAGATGGCTTAGTGTATCTGAATTTGTTTCTGGATATTCTAATCTATTCCACTGGTGCTTGTGTCTGTTATCTCGCTAGTACTATGTAGTTTTTATCACAGTGGATTTATAGTATAGTTTCAAGTTGGGGATCATGATATCTCCTGTCATGTCCTTGTGTCCTAGAACTGCTTTTTCTATTCTAGTCTTTTGCGGTTCCAGATGAATTTTTAGATTATTTTTCTAGATCTGTGAAATATGCTATTGGAATTTAAATTGGATTGTATTGAATCTATATAATAGCTGTGGGAGAATAGCCATTTTGATGATGTTTGTTCTTTCTACCCATGAACAAGGGATGTCTTTCCATTTTCTCATATCCTCTTCAATCTCCTTTTTCAGAATGTTGTAGTTTTCAGAGTACAGGTATTTCTTTTCCTTTATTAGGTTGATTCCTAGATATTTCAAATAATAGACTTATTTAGAGAGAAATTGTGGAGTTGATTTTTTTCATAATAGCATCCAAGAAAATTAATCTTTATTTGTGAATATAAGTTACAAAAGTTGACTTTTATGTTAGGAAAGAAGACATAATAGTAATACAATTTCTTCTGTATTTCTCATTGCTTTATTTAAAATAATAAAGTGAACTAACATATATCAACATGTACTATGTGCCAGACACTATTCTAATCCTTAAACATATTGATTTATGTAATCCTTGGAACTAATATTCCTAAACTAAGGCCACCACTCAAGAGCATTTTCTTTGTTACTTTTCTCATTGCCAAGACAAAATATCTGATGCCCACAAGTTACAGGAGGAAAGGTTTATTATAGTTCACAGTTTGTAGAGGTTTCAGTTCATAGTTGGATGGCTCCAAAGCAGGGTAGCATTGCAGAGGTGACACAGTTTGTAGTGAGCAGAAGGCAGGAAGGTAGTAAAGCAGCAAAGTATTAAGGAAGCAAGAAACCAGCAGTAAGCAACAACAGTAGTCCTCTTTCTGTCCCTTATATTCTATACAGGCTACTCACCCTTAGAGTGGGTGACACTCACACCCAGGGTAGGATACTCTTAATCCTCTCATCCACCACAAATCAATCACAGTACCACATCCTTAATCCTAGCATCAGACTCTATATCTAGCCATCCCAAAAAGCCCCACCCATGACTCCATAAAGCTTTAGGAGACATCTAGATATAAGCCATAACACTTTACCCTAGGTTCCCAAAAGATTCATGTATTTCAATATGCAAAAGATATTTAGTTCACCTCTAAAAAATTGCCAAAGTCCTAACAGTTTCAGCATTACTAAAAATTCCAAGTCAAAAGTCTCCTCTGAGATTTAAAACAAACTCTTAATTTTGATTCCTGTATTGAAAAGAAAGTTAAACACTTGCAATATACAATGGCGGTTCCAGATGAATTTTGGTTGGTATGTGGTGCTGGTTGCTGCTGGGGTGAGTCTCCACGCCCAGTATGGTATGTGGTTACCGGGGATTGAACCCGGGCCCTTGTGCTTGCAAGACAGGTGCCTGAACAAGATAGACATTTCCATTTCAAAAAGTACAAAGAGGGAGATAGAAGGAATGTGAACAAAATAAGATTAAAATGCAGCAGGGCAAACATTAAACCCCATAGTTCCATGCCCAGCACCCCTGGTAATCTGTGGCAAGGTGTGAACTCCAAAGAGGGGTGATTTAACCTGTATGTCACTACTGTTGTAGCTCTCATGACTTTTTCTCTTTGGCCAGATTTATTCACTCCTGTGGCCTTCCACAGACAATTCACAATCCTGGTTTCTCCAAACTTCTCAGTTATGCGCTGCACTTTCAGCTTCACACTCACAGCTTTACACAGTGCCCTCCCAGAAGTGCACTGCTTGGCCTCCCAGGCCTTTTTCTGAAATCTGAGTGGAAGCCTTCCTGGTCCTACAACTATCACATTCTGCAGAGACTTAAAATCATCCCCAGGTGAATGACACCGAGCTCTGCCATCAGCGGAGCAATAGCCAGGCCTTCTTCTCTTTTGGCTATAGGGGTTGAATGCCTGGAGCTCTGCATACTCTGAACTCAATTCTGAGGAACACATTCTCTAGGCCACTTCCATTCTGGAACAGAGTGCTCTGGGATTCTCTCCCCAAAGCAAAGTCTTTCACCTTTTCAAACTTGAGGTTGCAAAGGCTAGAAGCCTACTGTTTCTAACATGTTCTTTTCTACTGTCCTCTTTGATTTCAGCAACCAAGTTTTCCTCTGCTTTCTTTGCAGTCCACAACTTTACTGGAGCTGCTTTTCTGGCTAAACACCACATTTTTTAAACATTCTGCTGGTCTCTTTGCTCTTGGTTGTCAATATAGATCTGGCTAAAAATCCCCAAGAGTAGCCATGCCATTGCCTCAACATTAGAGTGTCTTGAAATTTCTTTTGGATGATTAATTAGTCTGCCACCCTTAATCTCAGTCTCAGGCAATCTCTCTACATGCTCAAACTGCAGACAAACTTTCTGCCAAAGCATAACACACATCGTCTGGATCCCAACAGTCAATTCAGTCCTTCCCAGCAGAAACCTCCTGAGCGTGGTCTTTACCGGCAGCAGTTCTATGAGCATTCTGGCCTTCTGACCCCTGACCAGAATCTCCTATTAAGTACAGTTTAAAGCATTCAAGCGCTGCTTCTTCATCCAGCATCTCCAAACCTTTCCAAAGTCTTTCCACAGCCAGTTCCAGAGGACCTTGAGCCACACAGCCAGTTAAGGTTGCGGCAACAATCTCACTTCTCTGGTACCAAATTCTGTCATCAGTAAAACCCCTAAGTTACACTCAAAACTATGACCCAATTTAGTTGGGCATTTCTTACTTAACATAATAAGTTAGGGGCTGGGGATGAAAATCCTCATGACACTTCTGTGCAGAATAAAAATATAAATACAAACAAGAGTCTGTGCTTAGATTTTTAAGTCTAAAAGTTTCTTTTTCATAAAACTAGCCCTCTTGAGATGTAATGTGTTCATAGTATTAGACTTACCTTGTTTCAAAATGACAAAACATGAGATGAGTTTTAAGGACTTTGAGTTAGTTGAAGAGATGAATAACTGTAATCACCAATTACTTTTGTTATGCTAACCAGTTTGGTTTGTTGAAGGCTGATCATTTTAGACACATAGTGTGTTGAACATTGAAACACATCTGGCTTTAGCCATTTGAATGTAAATGGCTTAAGTACAACTGCTTCTGTGTTTTTATTACAGTTTATGTTGGACTTTTCTTTAAAACACTATAGATATAAACTATGCAAAGTGTGCTAACCCTAATTTTGAAGTTTGATAATTTTTACTGGATAAGTACACATTCCCGCAAACCTCCTTTCTCCCCTTCTTATAATCATCAATCAGATCAAGATGTACAGCATTTGCATTATCTCCTGAAGTTTCCCCCTTCTCCTTCCCAGTCTATGCTTCCATAATAACCCCTTGGTCAGCAATAGTCTGTCTGTTGTCCACCTCATCTAGTTCACCCCTTCCTGAGTTTCACAAATGAAATCATACCTATGTTTCATTTCTTTCACTGAACATAGTATCTGTAGGGTTCTTGATGTTATACGCATGAGCAGATTTTTTTCCCCTGCAATATAGTTTTCCATTGTTTGCATATACTACAATTTATCTATTCAATCTCCCATTGATGATGATTTGTCCTGTTCTGACTTTGGCTCTTTTGCATAAAATTCTAATGCTTATGCCAAAGAATACAATTGCTGAGTTATAGGATTAGTGTGTGTTTAGCTTTTGTAGTTTTCCAATGTGCTTATGTGGGGCTACATGTTGAAATACATAAAAAAAATCTGTAATGCATCTTAATGACATGCTGTGATTCAGTTATAAATAAATTTTTTATACCACATGTATATAATCATATTAAAATTCAATCTTTTATTCAATAAAGTTTTAAATTTTGGTCTGATTACTAAGATTGGAAAATGTTCTTGGTTATTCATATGACATGCTTCTTCCATTAATTACTTGTCTGATTTCAAATGAACTTATCAAAAAGTGTGTTTCATTTATTCTGGCTGTAATCATATAACAATCAATTTTCTGAGCCCAAAAGCTAAACTTGTACTAACAAGAATATTTTTGTGTGATCTATATTCAGAGCAGGCACATCCCTGTGCTTTAGAGCTATTGGTACAAACTCTCAGTGCTAAATGTGATGATGATGTGTATTCATAATGTACCAATAAAGATTTGAATTTTTTAAACAAAGAAATACAAAAAGGGAGATGATAGAAATTTCCAGGAAGAAAGAATACCATTTAACTTTTACTGAGTTAGATTTGAAAAATCTGCCGTGCAATGAGTTGTGACATTCTTGACTTTCCCATAGTTATTTTTATTGTCCTACGGCATGGGGGAAGAAGCTTGTCTCACAGTATGGTAGATTGGGAGAAGCATAACATGGGCCAAACCCAAGACCTGGTGGGAGATTCATGCTAGAGAGGAAGTGAAGATATATGTAGCAAGCAACCAGGAAGGCCTATTATGGTGCAAAATGTTACAGCCAACTCACTAGTAATGACCACTGTATTTGAATCATTAGTCTTTACTGGAAACCACTTTTTAAAAAAAATACAAGTTGTATGATTTGCCATTGGTGTTTGTCTTCTCTCACTAATCTTGCATGACTACAGTTCCAGTCTGTTTTATATTTGAGCCCACAAAGACAGATATAAGCTCCTCCTGAAAGAACCAGTCTAAGCTTAACTGAGTGCCAAGATACTTCTGAAATAATGCAGAAGCTCAGTTCTCTATTCTATTTCGTGTCTGGCCTACTGAACAGATGTAACCCAAACTCTATCACCACCATGATGCTCTCCTCTCCTCTCTCCACTTGATACTATTATCAATGCTATTTATCTAAATAGAATTTGTTGGTACAAATTCTCAATGTAGAATATGACCGTATATATAATGTACCAATAAAGATTCAAATTAAAAAAAGAATTTTCTCCAGAATAGAAGAGGTGATTATGACAGTGAAGGGGTATTAGTTAATTCACTCTGAAAAACTTGTGAGGTCTGATGAAAAAGAAATAGAACAGAGGATAACACTGTACATCCAAGGTAACAAACCTGGTTCCAGACATCAGAAAAAATGTACAGTATGTCAGGTCAGGACTCATTTAACAGAGCAGAATACTTTAGCTTAGGCCAAACTGAAGCTCAAACATGTACTGCCCTAATGCATACACATTTGTAATGAAGTGGGGTGAGGAATTTCTGCACAACATGATGCTCCCAAAATATGCTATGTAATAGGAAAGAGTACAGAAATGACAATGCTCAAAGGAAGGAATATACTTCAGAAGTATCACTAAGATCAAAATAAGCAAAAGATAATAAGAAAATATCATAGAAGAGAAAGAAAATGACCAGTCTGTTTTGAATGTGTTTGGTTATATTTATTTCCCATGAATTACCTAGAAATAAATGAAATAAACTCCCTAGTGGGAAGTAAAGAATGACGTAAGAGATGATATTTTCTAATACAAATGTATGTTTATTTTTCAACCACAAAATAATGTTAGGTAAAAAAGTAAATAATGTATTTGCTGATTGCTCTTTTGCTTAATTCAAATATCAAATATCTCTCAGTGATATCTATGGATTTCATATCAGTGTTCATGGTAAGAGGGGATGGGCTTATTCAAAATGCTGCTTTTGTTCCACTGAAAACAAAGTACACTAAATTGTTTGGAAATAGAGCCTCATTAAAAGGCAGTCCACTCATTGGCTTACATTTGGTCAGCTGTGTTCTTTAAAGTATTTAATGTACCTTAGGTTAGAATTTGGTGTAACATGAATTCACCCTGTTTGACTTAGTTACTATCACAATTTAGACTATATCTGGCAGGCACTAAAGTTGATGCTTCAAAGCTTTTATTGAAAAACAGGTAGAAATATGCAATGATTTAAATATTCTTTCTGCTCTCATGGGCTTCTTGATGTAAAAGGAGACAAATGCTTATCAAGCAAAATGTAACAGTGAATACAACATATGCCATAGATAGGTACTCATGGAGGCCCTTGTCACATATATTTTCAGAGACTAGGAAAAGCTTATGAGCCAAAGGAATAAATAGATCTCAACAGGTGGAGATAAAGGGCAAGATAAAGCAGAATACAGGAACAGATAATCAAAGGAACAGAGACAACAGAATATGTGCCATTTTACAGGTCAAAAAGTGTACATTCTAGTCATGCAAGCACAAAGAATGCACACAGGATAGTAGTAGGAAACATTGGAAATGTAAGATATGATCAGATTACACTAGACTAATAATATTAAAATTAAAATTTAAACTTCATTTTTTGAAAAATGGAGGCCAAAATCAAAAGAGTGCTTTAGGAAAAAGGTTTGGACATTAGTCTACAAAATTGAAAATGAAAGAAATTGGATGTGGGCTGCACAGCAAGGATGAGGTTATTATAAAAACCTAGGGAAAACTTAGCTCAGTGGCAGTACTCATGGAAGAAGGAAAATGGATTTGAGAGTAATTAGGAAAGTTTGTTTACTAAAACAAGGAAGTGATGTAGAGATGTAGAAATAAGGTTGAGGGAGACATTAAAAAAAAACAAATTTCTGCATTTAAACCTAGATGGATGGTGATGGCATTGATAGAAATTCAGAATAGTACTAGTCAGTGTTTATTGAGGAAATACTGTGTATCAGACTAAGTGCCTTACTTACATTATCTCACTTAATCTTCCAACAATCTTAGAAGGATTAATTTGTGCAGGTTAGAAAACTAAACTGTGAAGAGGTTAAAATTTTTTATCCAAATCACCATAATAGCACGTGGTGAGAGGAGTTTGTATAGAAGACATATATAACAAGTTTATTGAATGGTCTAAACTCAGGAGGATACAAACCGATGATGAGTTTATTTCCTTTCAACTGACTTAAAATATTCAGTCAATTTCTCATTTTCTACACTGATATAATAGGCCAATTTCTACATTTTTCTGATTATGTCAGTTACAGGAACAATTTCAGCAACTACAAACTGCTTTAGAATCTTGGAATGTCTGAACCAGTCTCAAGTACAATATCATGTCTAAGTCAAATCTCCTCTCTTTTGGAGATCAGATCTTACAGTGGACCTGGAAGAGCACTTAATCTGTTGCATTCTTAACCTCTCTGCCAGGTTTCTTCTTTCCTGGTAGGCATTAGAAACTACTCCAATCAGGGCCCTGACTTCAGAATCACCAAGTGGGGAGATCACAGTCTTTTAGATCACATACATCTTCAAAACTTTGAAGGTCCATCTCAAGTTCTCCTAAGAAGTATGTACATTTTGTGCTGGTGTAGGCCTATAAAATCTGTAGCTGGCCAGCTCCAGAAGTATCCAGCTGGGAGTGAGACGTCAATCTCCATTGCTTCCTAACAGCTCTGATCTCATAGTGTTCTGTGAACCTTCAGATAACAAATCAAGTGCAAGGAGCTTGTTTGGAAAATGATCCTAGAAAACATTGGTAGGGAGAGGAAAAGTTAAGGAAGGAAAAGAAATGAAGCTAATAGAGGGTGTGTTATTAAGCAATGTGTATTCGTGAGCACCTGGATCTGAGGAAACTCAAGAACCATCAGAGTTCTTCTCTTTGAGGTATACAGAGCTAAGGTATTTATACACAAATAACAGAGATGTAATGACTGAAGGTCACTCCTGGAGTGTTTAATATTTTAGCTTTCCCTGTGCTTATGCAGCTTGAGTAAAAGCAATTAAGTGAAAAGTAACAGATATTACTATTTAAAAACAAGCCTGAACACAAAAGGGGGGGGGGGAAAATCCAGAACACGCTCCACTATGTCAACAACTCATCAAAATCTTAGATTTCTTCCTCATATAAAATTTTTCTTTAGTTGGTTCTCTTTTATGGATTGATCGCAGTAATGGGAGTGATGATCTACTTCTTATTAAACTCTATGTGGGTGAGTGTCTGGCTGTATCTTAGCCCTGACATTGGAATGTGGAGATAATTAACTTCTGTTATCCTCAGCTATGGAGCCTTACTGAAAATTCAGTCAACATCATTTTATGGAGATGTTGACACAGGTATTAGGTGGCAAAAGTACTATAAAGAAAAAAATGTTACAGGGCCGGGGAGTTAGCTCAGTGGTTCCGGCGCCTGTCTTGCAAGCGCAGGGACCCGGGTTCGATTCCCTGGTAACCACATAACAATACTGGGTGTGGAGATCCACACCCAGCAGCAACCAGTACCACATACCACAGTGCCGGGCGTGGTGGCTCATGCCTGTAATCCCAGCACTCGGGAGGCAGAGGCAGGAGGATTGCTGTGATGTGAGTTGGAGGCTGAGCTCAGGGCCAGCCTGAACCACAAAGCGAGACCCTGTCTCAAAAAACCTAAAAAAAAAAAAAGAAAAGAAAAAAATGTTACAAAAGAGAAAGGAGCCACAATGTATGGGCGATAGAGTATTACTTTTAATTACTATGAAAATGAAAATCGTCTAAAAAGTAAATAACTATGGTGTTTCTATACATGATGACATATCACATACATAATTCTTTCAGAAAAAGATGCTGAGGTGTCTCTACTAAGTAGGAAAATCTGTGAAGCAAAATGTTAAATATGAAAGTATAAAACATAAGAATTAACAACTATGGAACAATTTTATGCATACATACATGCTTATACTTTATTATACCTTAAAGTGTAAAAATACAATCTACCACCCACTCCTCATTCCACAATTCTTTTACTCTTCTAAGGAGGAATTTTGTTTCTCACAGATTCTGAATTTTTGTGATGCTCTTTAGAGCATAATCTTTTAGATCACATGCATCTTCAAAACTTTTTGTAAGATATGGGGAACTTTGAGTAGATAAGGTAAGAGAAGCTTCAAAATTGTAATTTGATTCAGATTAAATCAATGTGACTAATAAATGTGATTTGTCAACTTGGTAGAATTAGGAAATGCCTAGGAGACTGGTGGCACAGAGCATGAACTTAGGTACTGTATGTGGATACTAGCCCCTTCCTCTCTATCACTGCTTCTCTGCTCTGTTTTCTGGCTCTCATGAAGTGACCAAATTTGCTCTACCCCACACCCTTCTCCCATGAAGTTACTCCCCTGGAGCAAGTCATGGACTGAATCCTTTAAAAATGTGAGCCAAATTAAACATCTCCTTTAAGCTGTACCCAGGATAGGAAAACTGAGTAACATAGCAGATTGTACAGCTCCCTGGGTAAAAAAGGTTTCCATGAGCTGGAAATTTTGGAGAGGGAGATGGAGACAGAGAGACTCAGAGAAAGACAGAGAGAAAAAACATCTACTGGCCTAAGATGAAGAAGACATGTTCTCTTCACAATGATTTCCAAATATTGTTTAACTTACTAGCTTGTTCAATTTTCATTTTAACTTTCAGTTTTGGTTTATTCTAGGTTTTTAACTAATTGTATAATGTACACATTAGCTTTGGACACTTAAATGAATTAATATGTATACTAAATCCTTTGGAAACTACGAAGAACTTTATACACGTTAGTTTTTATATTTTTATTATTATAACATCATGTACTACTAATTTATGACGTGTGTTTGAATCATTGTTTTCTGATTTATTTCTGGACTTCCAATTATAGCTTCATTACATAATTTCTTATGCGATTTTCTGGATTCTTATTTAGTTTTTCACAGTTTAGTCTACCATTCCAATTAAAAGTTGTCTGGAGTTTTAAATAGCATTTCTACCATGATTTATTTGTTCTTTCAAAGTTTGTGTATTCTGTTGATTAATGCTTTATATGTTATTATTTGTAAAACCTTACTATTTTTTGTTATCGTTGTCCTTTGTTGAACCAGTCTTCATTTTCTCAGAGGGTGTGAAGAGACACAAATCATGTGATGCCTCTGATGTGTGCTACCAGATACTTGTACCAGGAGACTCAATGAACTCAGAGCAAGATAAGATTTTTGATTACAGGTGATATAATTTGAAGATCTATGTAATATTGATATATATTTCCCAATCAAGTAAACCATAGCAAGCTTTCAATGGACTTCTGAAACTCAAAGAAAAGAAAATATTTAGCATCCATCATGCAGACTCCTAGCAGACAGCAAATGGTAGCTGTGTGCTGGAAGCAAAAGCAAGAAAACGAAAAGTAGATTAGTCCGAGCTTTATTTTCTTTTGAAACATGAAGATGCTTTGTTCTCACAAGAAGAGAAAACCATTTTAATCAAGATATTAAACTCCCACCAATTCTTTTTTTTAAAAGAAAGATCTACCAAGAAGCCAATAATTTAAGCTACTTAAAAAGCTGTTTACCTCTTGAAGTGTTTAATGAGAATTCATTTTACCTTCAGTTAAATCCAATCTTGATGCTCACTGCAGGCCAGAGAAAGGCTCATCCTAGACTATGACACAGGAAAGCAAACATAATTACTGTGTTCTCATGGATCTGCATTCTATATTATTTTCCTGAAGAAATGGCAGGTAGATTTTCCCAGAAAGATATAAATGATGATATGTTGGTCCTCATTTACCATCTCAGACATGCTAAAGCTAGAGATTTCAAGTTGCCTAATTCTGTCAACTGTGCAAATGTGCTTTCTTTGCCTGTTTGAAAGCTAGTGAACATTTTTTTTTCCACTCAGATTTGCTGCTATCAACTCTCTATTTATGCTCCTATCAGCCTCTTTTTAGAAATCCTTTTAGAACTGTTGCTGTGATATTTTGTATGTTGCTCATGAATATCTATTTCATCTTGAAATAAAATCACCTAGTTTAAAAATCTTAGAGGCATAACGTTTGAACAAAGAGTAGTTCATATTTAAAGGAACAAAAGCATTACTTTGTGACTCATGGGGTATGTGTGGGGGAGTGGTGTTTACGGGTGCAGTATTTTCTGTAAGGCTAGAGATTACTTACAAAACAGATAATTTAAAAACACAATCAAGAAAAAAAAATTGGCTGACTTCCATTTTAGTCTGTATGTTAGATTATGCAGCATGAATTACACTCTCTAACTGAAACACGGAAATGCTGATTAAAATAGAAAGGGCATTATCATTTTTGAGCTCACGTAAGAGTACAGACTCAGTGGAGAAAAAAACAAAGTCAAACCAAGAACCCAGGAGAGAAGAGGAGTGGGACAAGTGACAATGGCAGCTTTCAACCTCGGAATTTTAACAAACCTGGGAAGCTCTGAGCTTTGTTTCACAATATAGGTGTCACGGAGGACAGGAGCAGGGCCAGTCCAAGTGGAGTTTTCTGTAAGTCTTCCCCCACATATATACAGGGAGGGCTCCAGGAGGCCATGCTCATCATACATATGAAATGAGAAGAATGGAAAAATCAAACCCCATTATTGAAGATAATCTTACCTATCTTGTATCTATATGATAAGAACATGAAACACTCCATAAAAGTTCATACTAATATGGCTCTAAAATCTCAAGTGGAAATGAAATTAACATAGCCTAGATCTGGTATGACTTTCCAGTAGACTGGAGAAGTACAAAAAATCTACTATAGAGGAGCTAGTCTTCAATGCAGACTTTGAAAAATTACGATGAATAAAGCTCTAAGGAAAGTAAACATGTGAGTTAAAAAATAACACAGTATTGGGCTGGGGATTTAGCTCAGTGGTTCTGGCGCCTGTCTTGCAGGCGCAAGGATCCGGGTTCGATCCCCGGGAACCACATACAATACTGGGTGTGGAGACTCACACCCAGCAGCGACCAGGACCACATACCACAGTGCCAGGCGTGGTGGCTCACACCTGTCATCCCAGCACTCGGGAAGCAGAGGCAGGAGGATTGCTGTGATGTGAGTTGGAGGCTGAGCTCAGGGCCAGCCTGAACCACAAAGCGAGACCCTGTCTTAAAAAAAAAAAAAAAAAAAAAAAAAAAACCACAATATTGTAAAAACAAAGCACCATGAGAGAGAGCCAGAAAACCCAAAGTAGGCAAGAGAAACAAACACAGAACTTGATATATTAAAAATTTTCATATTCAGAAGAGAAAATACCTAAGTACCTAGAAATAAAAGCAGTGAGAACAGATATTAAAACAGTCAAGCAGAACTTCTAGAAAGGAAAAAATAATATAGATGTTTAAGTTTTCATTTTAAATAATTACAGATTCACAAGAAGTTGCAAAGTTAGTACAAATGTACTCTTCATATAATTCCCTCTAATGATTAGATTTTATAATACAATATCAAAATTAGGGAATTGACAGTCATATAAAGTACATTAATAGCAATTGTATTAAATATATAGATTCTGTAATCATGTAGCAATCAAGATATAGAAGTAGTACATTACCACAAAGATTTCTCTTTTAAAGTCATATCTATTCTTTTCTGTAGCATTGTCATTTCGAGGATATTATAAAAATAGAATCACATAGTATGCGACTTTCTGAGTTTGGCTTTTCTGTCACTCAGCAGAACGCCTTTAAGAAACATCTAAGTTTCTATCTGCATCCATAGTTCATTTCTTTTTTCTATGGAGGAACATTTAATAGTACGGGTGCCTATTATTTGTTTAACCCTCTATTCACTCTTTGACAATCTGGCTTCTAGTCAGGGAGTATTACAGAAAAGCTGCCATGAACAATATGTCCAAGTCTTCCTTTTTGTGTGGGAGTAAAATTCCATTTTAAAGGATAAATAGCTGGAGTGTGGTCACTGGGTCATGTGGTAGGAATATGTGGACTGGGACAGTCCCTTTGGTTCCTGCTGGCAAAAGACACTGGCTCAAGGTGTTGCTGACCTCCTGATGATGGCCATCGGAGCTAAAAACATTTTTATTTTTGAAACAACCACACTGTTTTCTACAGTAACTATATCATTTTAAAAACCCACACCTAATGCTAAGTGTGGTGGCTCACAACTGTAATTCCAGCACTTGGGCTGCATGAGGCAGGAGGATTGCTCGGAGCTCGAGGCTTGCCTGGGCTACATACATAGTGAATTCAGGGTCAGCCTCAACTACAAAGCAAGACCCTGTCTCAAATGAAAAAAATTCCCCACTTTTTCTCATTTACTCCAGCATTTGATGATGTGACTATTTTTGTTTTATCATAGCTGTTCCAACCCTCATGTGGTAATGTTTTATTTTGGTCCTAATTTGAGTTTCCCTAAGAGCCAGTGATACTGAACACCTTTTCATGTGTATATCTGCATATATATCATACTCAGTGAAGTGGTTTTTAATGTCTTTCCTCATTTTCTACTTATACCATAATTTACTGTTGAGTTTTTGAGAGCACTTATGTATTCTAAATATGAGTCCATTTTTGGATATGTGGTTTGAAAATATTTTTTTGTCATCTGTAGATTCTCTTTTTATCCCCCTTAACAAAGCTTTTACAGAGTAAAAGTTCTCTTTTTTTGAGACAAGTTCTCACTTTGTGGTTCAGGATGGCCCTGAGCTCAGCCTCCAATTCACATCACAGCAATTCTCCTGCCTCTGCCTCCCGAGTGCTGGGATTACAGGCGCTGGGATTACAGGCGTGAGCCACCACAGCCGGCACTGTGGTGTGTGGTCCTGATTGCTGCTGGGGTGAGTCTCCACGCCCAGTATTATATATGGTTACCGTAAATCGAACCCGGGCCCTTGCTCTTGCAAGACAGGCGCCGGAATCACTGAGCTAAACCCCCAGCCCCAGAGTAAAAGTTCTAATTTTGATGAAGTCAAAACAATCGAGCTTGAATTATCTATGTTAAAAATCTTTATTTTAAGAAAAAGAAAGAATGACATTTGCATTCATAAAGAGGTCTCAATGATGAGGAGGTTTCTGACCCTTTTGAGTGCCTTCGTGGAGGAGGCAGTATTTGGCCCCAAATTTTGTTTCTAGCATTTATTTGATGACAATGAGGGATCTTAAATGTCTTCCTATATGAAGTTAGTCTTGACTGTAAGGCTTAATTCACTCAGAAATAGGGAACCGGGAGTCACCCTTTAATAAAAACTGACAGAAACAGAAATTAAAATAGTTTGTAAATGAGTTCTAACATATATAGTTGATATTGTGAAATAGAAAATATTTAAAAAGGAAGAGGATGTAGGGGTAAATAATGAAGGGAAAAGAATGTGATAGTAATTTTTAAAAAGGAAACAAAGCTTATGTATATAGGAGATGAGGGGCTGCAGGGTGGGTGACGAAAGGGAAAAATGATAATCAAGTCATGTCATATTCTGGTACAAACTCTCACTGTTGAATGCGATGATGATGTGTATTCATAATGTATCAACAAAGATTTGAATTTAAAAAAATATGGAACTAAACTGAAAAAAAGAGAAAGTTTGAGGCATAAAATTTACACCAATTGATGTACTTTGGGGAGAAGGAAAATAATATTAGAACGTTTGAAGTGCCAAGAATAATAATAGGACGGAGTGAGCTTAAATAAATATTCTTTTATAAGATAATTATCATGTATAATGTGATGAACTGAAAACAGTACAGGATGAAAATATTAGACAACAATAGCAATTAAACTAGTAAGAAAGATGATTGAAATTAAATGTCTAATGTTCTCTTTATCATTCAGAGGGAGGAATATTGATATTTAAATATAGATTTGCATTAAATATGCACAGTAAAACCTCAGGAGTAATCCCTACAAGAATAATATCATGAAAATCACAGATGAAAAAGAAAAAGAATGCCCCAATCATATTTTATTCAAAAACAGGCCAGAGAATAAAGATATTTCTTTAAAGTAGCATAGGAAGCTATGATATACCATATCTGAATATGCTACTTTGGCCAAAGAATCACTTTGAGCTGAAGGCAATCAGGAGGCAGCAGAAGCAAAGGAAATTCTCACCCCACTATTGGTGTGAAAGAGTACAGAAGCAAACAAATGCCACAAGACCCTCCTGCCCATGTTTACCAGGAAGAAGGTTGATGAGGCCCCCAAATTAACTAGATGGAAAATTTTACTAATTGGCCTTTATCAACTACATATTTGCCTTCCCAAAACTGTTACCCCTAGAGACTGAGAGTCCTTTTCTTTTGTCTAGTCACTTCTGTAAAATTTTATTTTACTTGTTTGAACAATGCTATAGAAACTAGAGTCCTACAGTGCATATGTGAGTATTACTTATTTTCTGGGTGTTTTCCAGGTATGTATGCAAGACACATATTAATAGCTTTCGTTTGATCTTTTACTGATTTGTCCTTTGTTCCATGGACCAGCCAATGAACATAAGATGGGCAGGAAGGGAAGATTAATTTTCCTTTACTACAATGGGATAAGTATAAAACAAAAAGGTTGTATTAGCAAATCTCAACACAAATACACTAAATTAGCTATGAAAAAGACAGAAACTCTTAGAGTAGATAAGAAAAAATAATGAAACTATATGCTTTTTAAAAGGAGAAGTAGATCTCAAATGAAAAGACAAGTCATTAACCAAAGTAAATTGGACTTGCTGGCTGATATCCTTCAAATAGTCTGTAAGAGGGGCTGTGAAATTGCAACTTCACCTATCCAATGGCTATTTATGCAAATAAAGTTTTGTTGGAGCTCAGCTAAGTCTGTTTACACCCTGCTTATGGCTGCTCTCATTTTTCAAAGGTAGCATTGATTATTTTGGCGGTACTGTAGGGTGTATATAAGTTAAAACATTTACTCTGGGGGCCGGGGATTTAGTTCAGTGGTTCCGGCGCCTGTCTTGCAAGCGCAAGGACCCGGGTTCGATCCCTGGTAACCACATACAATACTGGGTGTGGAGACTCACCCCAGCAGCAACCAGTACCACATACCACAGTGCCGGGCGTGGTGGTTCACGCCTGTAATCCCAGCACTCGGGAGGCAGAGGCAGGAGGATTGCTGTGATGTGAGTTTGAGGCTGAGCTCAGGGCTAGCCTGAACTCCAAAGCAAGACCCTGTCTCAAAAAAAACAAACAAAACAAAACAAAACATTTACTCTGGCTTTTCACAGAAAAACTTTGCTGATCTCTGGTTTGCAAATTAAAAGGAGGAAGGTTATTATAATCTCTACATCATCATGTGAATAAAAACTTCAACTGTCAAGAATGTACAATAATTTAAAATTTGTATATACTTAACTTCAGATATAGTATTGGCCACATAAATGTCATGAAAATTAATTCAAATACTTTAAACTTAAAGTTTGATCTTCATGTTAGCCTCTGGTCTGGAAGTTGGTCAGGATCTAAATGAAATATCAGTTGACGAACACAGATACTTGAACCTCTCTCTACTAGGACCACTTTTAGGGATGAGAAACCTGAACAAGAATTTTTTTTTTTAAGGAGAAAAGGGTAGAAAAGCAGGAGGAACTTACTTAACAGAGCCAAGATCAGAGACAACAGGCACCAATAACTGATCAAATATCAGTTTTGAGAAAGGCTCTTCAAAAGTATGGCAATAATGATAATCAGTCCAAGTCTTGAGTTCATAGTCTGATTAGTTAAATAAGTTAATTGGGGATAGAATTAAATAATCTACTGTCACACACTTAAAACTAAATAAAAAATACAGGAGAATTCCCAGAGAACTGTCTGATTATTAACCAGTTGAATACCATTCAGTAATGACAAAGGACCACCCCCCCCTCCCCGAGAAAGTAGCAGTTCTTGTAGCTGTACCGCTGGTGGCTTTAGACTGAGGGACTTTCTGAACTCCTTCCGGGACATAAAAATTATCTGAAGGGACTTGAAATCAATTTCCAGATCCTCAGTTCTTCTATGTGTTCATTTCTTCCTAAAGTCCATCTGATATAGAATGTGCCTGTCTGCATTCTGCTTTAATTTCCCACTTTTATTTCGGGAATCATGCCTTTCCCACTTTATGAGAAGAAAAACCTGTTTCTCAACCAACCTGAACCTGATGATTGGACATTGATTGCTTTGGTCTAGAAACTTCCCCAGTGCAAAACAAAAGAGCAATTTAAAATATTGATTTCATTGTTCTAAAAGAGAATGATTCTAATGAGAGGGTAACAAATCCTGTGCCAAGCCACAGCTTCCGGTTCTATGCTTGCAACAAAATTGAAAGTAATTCAAAAATTGAAAGTAGTTAACCAAGTTTTGGTTGATAGATCATTAAAAGTAATTTTTCATGATAAAGTACATGTGATTTTTGGCATATAATTCGGAAGACTTCCAAAGAATTGAGTGGCATTGCTACAACTAATGCCTTCCCTTATTTTCTATATGCAAATAAGTTTGCTCAATGCTTATATACATAAAATGTAAAACTGAAAGAGGTTTGATGCAATAAATAATAGTGATCTTTAAACACAAAATTGAATGAAAAAATAGCTTCAAGAGATGCATTTTAATTGACATTTATATTTGTGTTTGATTATCAATATGTAATATATTTATATTGTTTGGGTTATATACTAGTATTTGCAAGTCAATAGACCTGGAGATGTCCAAATTCATTAAAAATAACAAACTAACCTCTGCAACAAATGCACTTTAAAGTCTCCAACCCTGGCTATATTATGTCTGTTATTTTATTTTTTATATTTTCCATGACTAAAGAAGTAATGAAAAATTTACCAAAGAAAGTTTTAAAAGGCTTATTATATGGAGGGGGTCAAATATGTAGAGCACATGGTACATTCACAAAACCAGTCTACAGCCATCTGAGATATTTTCTTTTGTCTAGGATTTGGTTTTGATTATCAGTGTCTCATCTTCAGTTTATTTGAGACCTTCATTTTAATGAATCAGTTTATCCTAATGCCTGTGTTAGCTATACTTTAGACAAATATAGGTTGTATCATGTGTTGGCTGCAAACCAGCTAATTTGATTCCCACAAAGGGCGCTGGAAAAAACGGATGAAATGGCAGATGTATCAGGCACCAAGATGAGCTAATTCAGAGGAGATTTTGACAATGATTTTGTTAAAGGAGCCAACAGCAGAGTGTGATATGTCCATCCAGAGCAAGAGATAGAAGAGTGTGGCTGTAAGTCATCAGAGCTGCTGTGGTGGCACAGATCAGACAGTTAGGAGCTGTCACAGACATACAGGGAGACATACTAGGTATTAGAAGAGTCTCAGCTTAACAACAAAGCAAGCCTCCACTTCTGTAGGGAATGAGATACAGATTAAACAAATATGTAGCTATTCTAAAATAAAATATGTTGCCTATTTTAAGAAAAGTTCAGGCAGGTTTTCATAGGGGTTTATATTTATTGAAGTAAAAAAAAGTGTCCTCTGATTTTTTTACTTCTAGCTGCATAGGATGGTAGAATCTCAAAATTTACCTCTTTGTTTTAAAACTATTGAGAACTGCGGACAACATACTCAGATTTAAAACTTACTTACTTGAATTTATTTACTTTGATTTAAGGATGTCTGCCCTGCCCTGCGGGATCAACTACTGGGATTATTGTGGACATCTGCCCTACCCTGTGAGATTTTAAACTACAATGATTACTGCACTAGGATTTTTGGCCTTAAAACTTACTGAGATTTAAGGATAGACATGCCCTGTCCTATGTAATCTTTAACTACAGGGATTATTGTGGGATCACCCTGTTTTATGCATGCTAGGATTATTGGTTGAAGACTTGGTACCAAATAGAGGTGTAGGCGGAGCTCAGGTTATGGGCTCTTCTGCTCCCTCTTCTGCTGCTGCACTATCTGGCCTTTGGCTGCTGCTGCTCAGAGTAGCAAGAGATGAGCTGGGCTCAGCCTTTTTCTCAAGGTTCCTTCTTTGTTGTTTGTTGGTTATTAATCCTTTAACTATGGGACTATCGGGGGATTGGAGTTCGCCACAAGGGTTCTGGCTGCATCCTCTTCCCTGGACTCCCACAAAAAAAGCATTCTACAACATTTTCATCTCAATGTCCATGATACTTCACTATTAACATTGTATTTAAAAAACTAGTAGAAAGTTATATCTTAGGGAAAAGTGTTCAGAGAGAAGTTCTTTATCACCAGAAGATCTAAAATTTCTAGTAGACAAATTTTAGTGATTAGGCTGGTTACATAATAATGTAGCTATTATGTTCCAGTCCCTTCTAGCTTCAAAGTGTCATAAAAACAAAAACCATATTTATGAATGTTTTAGGAAACCAGAAATTGATTCACTGTTCCATGCTGAGGTTGGCAGAGATAAAAGAAAATCATCATTAGAAATGAAATGTGAAGATACAGAGATGTGCTTCCCAACGTGGTAGGTACTAGCCCTATGTGGCTAATCAGAACTTGACCATGACTGATACTGTTTGCTGAAATGACATTATTTTGGACATATTATGTTTAAAAAGATATAATATTAAAAGAAATTTTACTTGATTAATGTATTCTTATCTGGTTACTAGAATATTTAAAATTTTATACACAGCTTTCATTGTATTTCTAGTGGACAGATTTAAATAGAGAGTCTATTTAAATTTAGAGATATATAGTTTCTCTATTTAAAAATACCTATATATTCTCATTTGACAAATGAGAAGCTGAAAAATGAGTTGTTCACAAAAAATCCCTGTTGTGTTCTAAGTATAAAAATGATCGCAGTTCTCTCTGAACTGTCACATAAAATGTAAAATTGTGTCCTCACATATTCTATAATACAATATTTTAAGTAAAATTAAAATGAGAAGAGATAATTAATAACATAATTCTATTGGTAGAACTATTCTTGCTCCCCTCTCCCTGCCTTGAATCAGCAGGCATTGAAAGAAACACCAACGTAGAGTTAGCCTTTGGTTTGATAAAAACTAATACTGTGGTTACTGCTTCCTCTTTTATTCCTTCCCCTTGAATCTGCTGGTGAATAATATTTGTTAAAAACAACAATAACAACAACAACAGACAGTGCCATTCTATCTGAGACTATTATGAGAAAAAGGTTCTGAAATGAACCAAGACTACATTTTTAGGGATCATTTCTATAGTTGGTAAAATGATGTTCTAACATATTCTTCTCACCAAACAACACTGAGATTTTACATGTGGAGATGAAGTAAAGGGATACGAGGTAGACTGGAAGCTACTTATCCAACTCCCCTTCAGAAAGTTCAAAGGAGTGAGTGTAGAATAATGAGATGATGAGTGTGCTGCAAAAGACTAGACTTAAAGGCAGCCAACCTATGTGAAAATCTACGCCTGAATAGTCCTTTCCAATTCAGTTGGTTCACCTTCCATTTTTCACGAACAGCAAGTTTTGCCTCATGAAAAACCATTCAATGGAAATTCTAAGATAACAAAGTTTCCCTAAGATTCTAAGATATCCAACTTTCTGGATGTTCATTGCTATATCTACCCTTACAGGGAGGTACTGTCAAGGATGGTCTGTTTCATTTTCTTTGAACTGTTAGATGAATAATGTTTCTTTTTAAATTTAAAAATCTTATGTAGTTAACACTGGAAATTGTCCTTAACACTTTGATTAGAGTTCACAATGCGCTATTGTTCTATTAAGTGAATATGATGAAGGTGTTAATTACATCATATATTGTTCCTCCCCCTGTTTCTCACTGTCTATTTTTCTGAAAGTCTTTGATTTCTTCATTAATTCCTTTCTCTTACCTTTCTTTTTCTTGCAATAAGCAACCTTAATATCCAAGCTCAGAACTATCGCAATTGGTAATGAAATATGTGTGTGTGTGTGTGTGTGTGTGTGTGTGTGTGTGTGTGTGTGTATGTGTGTGTGTGTTGAGGAAATATCTGGGAAATATTTCTTTTTTCAAATATTTCTTATTTCAAATATTTCTTTTTTCAAATTTTCCATTGTTTTAATATGTAATGATATGTTTCATTATGTAATGATCACATTGCTCATAGGGAGTTGGTAAGTAACATTTTAATTCTTTTTTTATACTTTTACTCTACCCTCCTTCCATCTCTTTATTCTCTTCCCTTTCGCAAAAGATCTGTCTCCTTATTTCCTATTAGCTGTGTTTCATTTTGTCCTTTCTTATATTTTGGGTTCTCATACAATAGAAACCATGTGGTATTTAAATTTGTGTATCTGAGTTATTCCACTTACTATGGGCTCGAGGTGTGTCCATTTTCCTACAAAAGACTCATGTGTAGGGAAATGGGAAATATTTCCTAGTTCCTGAAGAGGGAAACAAATGCCTTATAAGAGCTGTTTTTTGCCTTTGAACTTTAGTGTACCTAAAGGTTATGATAGAACAAATGCAGCTATTTTATAAACTTGAGGGGAGCTGCAAGGCAGATCATTAAGAACCTGGTCTGGGCTGAAAGCACTGAAGAATTAAATGAAGCTACCTTATCCCTGGACATTTTGTCATGTTAAATAACAAATGCTGCATTGATTAAGTCATTTTTGGTTGGATTTTCTGTTACTTGTAGCCAAAATCATTATAATGGGTTTGAATATAGCACATAACTCTGAAAACTAATGATAGTAAAGTCATTCTATGTGTGCTGGTATGTGACAATAATATTAATACAGTTCTAGGTTTTTTCCATCTTGCAGAGTTGCTTCAGAAAAATTTTTAAGTGGATAGGCAAAAGACTAAATAAAAATCACAGACTTTCAAAGTACAGAAAAATTGTGTTTTTCTTTATCAGTATCATCATTCAATTCTCTGCTCAAATCTCTTCTTTTCCATTTCCCACATGCTTTCTGGCAGCTTTACCTCAAAGTGTCTCTCTCTATGCTCAGAGAGGCCTACTTGCCTAGACCTGTAATAGCCACAGCAAATATTGCTCAGCCAACAGAAGCATTGCTAGTGGCAGCAGTACATGCTGAAGATGTCTTCAAGGAATCCAACAACAGGAATGAAGATTGACTCTTGGTACAGTTGAAGGGGTACTAAAGTGTGCTTCAGCTAAGTTTACAAGTAACCTCTGAGCCTTCCCTCAGAGAAAGTCAGTTTTGCTAACAAAGTGTGCAAGTCAGGACCAAATTTTCAGTTAAAAAGTTATCATGTATAAATAAAGCTCAGAGGAGAATATTTGAGATGTCTTAATTCAAACGCCTACTCAGAGGAATAAGTCATTTGGGTTAGAATGATATTTACATTGAGTCATGTTATAACCTGAACAGATTTACTTCAGTTCAACAAAGCTTAACTGAAAGTCTAGAGTAAACTCAGCCCTGTACTAAGTGGTTGGCATGAGTGTTAAAGGTACAAAAATAGTTTTCTCTTCTAAAGAATCTCAAACTTAGTCATGAATCCATCTAAAAAAGACTAAATTGAGGTACAAATAGAGTTCTTTTTGAGTAAGTGCTGGCTGGAGGAGCAGAGAATATTGCACAAAGGAGGTAATATTTAAACTATATCATAAAGAATAAGTGAGACCAATAGGAGAAAAAATGGAACTCAAGGAGTAGATTTGAGTGGCACAGAAAAACTCTCCTGGAATGACAATAGAGCTGCAATTCTGTTGTATGGTCTTTATGACTTCACTTTTGAAAGTTACATAGACAATCAGATTCATTTTCTTATCTATTTTTCCGACTTGCCAGATGTTAGGATTTCTCCATCTTAGGCTATTGTTCAGCTCCTCAATTTGAGCACTGCAATTTCGGTCTTTACATCTGCTTTTTGTGTGACATTGCTTGCATAAAATGCATTCTCAGTCCTTTCCATGGTACTTATTCTTGAGGCAGGGAACAGATGGCAGAAGCCAACATCATTTCTCTTTATGGACTATTCAAGATGTAAGTGAAGAACGTAGATGGTATGACATACGACTGTTACAGATCTTTTACACTGCTTTCATTTCAATCACTTGATGGTTTTCAAAAACCATTTGTTTCAGTTATATTTGAACAAAGGAGGAGAAATTTACATTTATTTTCTGTCTGTCCTAATCAGTTGTTTCAGATTTTAAATACTGTATAATAGTGTAATTTTACCTTTGTAAAATGAACAGAATGTCAATAGTACATTGCTTTTTAGCACTGACTCAGTTCTACCCTTTTCAACATATAAAATACATACATTATTCATCTACACTGTGTTTGGCTTAAGAAATAAAACAATGACTATGGCCGAAGGTCAGACCTTAAATATATAAACCTAAACAATATTATGATAATACATAGATGCCTGGAGGTGAACCCATGGAACAATACCACAGCCAGCTGTTTGTTATCACTGAAAGCTATGAAAGGGTCACCATCCCTGGTCAAGACTGAACATAAACGTGGGTTCAATTTTGAAATCACTACTTGCTAACAGTATGATCTTGAATAATCTACAATGCTGATTATGTTAACATTCTGATTTTAAAAATTAGAGTGTCAATATTCAGTTCTTAAAGCTACTATATAAGGTAGATATCCACTCGGTTCTTAAAGCTACTATACAGGTTGCCTAAGATAATGTATGTAAGAGATTTAACAATATCAGGCACAGAATTCACAATTAATAATTATTATACTCTTTATATATAGTGTGTTGCATTTGTAATGTGGTCTGGGAAAGTCAAGAAAAGCTTCATAGAGAAGATATTATTTGTATCTAAATAAAGATGCCTGGAAGACGGCCACGAAGTATTTACTGGGAAAAGGAGCAGCTGTAAATAGCATATAAACAAAAAGTGGCTTCGGGTCATTTGACAAACTGTAAGTACTTTGATGTCATTTCAACACAGGGTAAATGTGAAAGAGTAAAGTCAGGACGGGGGCAGTAAGAGTAAAAAATATAACTTGAGGCCTAAACATGAAAATATTTGCATACCATTCTGAGATATTTTCCCTTTAACATTTTTAAGATAACAAAGTTTTAAATAGTAAACTTACACGACTGTATTTTCATTGAATGTTAAAATGGTATGTGTGGTAGGCAGGGGATTGAAATCAGGAAGGGTGATACTATGGACATTAGAATCTGATTATTTCAATAATCTAGTTAAGAAACTACAAGGTACTGAACTGAGGTTGCACAGTGAAGATTTAGAAGAAGAGAGTATGAATCAGCCAGTTCATGAGAGGTACAATCAGTCCGATCTACTAATTAAAAGAAAAGATGATGAGGATTCTGAGAAAAGAAAAATATTTTGGATATCTTATATGTCCCTAATTTGGAAAATTAGAATAAGAAATTAGTTTTGAATATGTTAAGCTTCAGCATTCTGTCTGACATTCAAGTAGGAAGACTGATTTAGTCATTCTATAATTTAGACGAGGTAGTTAGATGAAAGGAGTGAAGTTTAGGATCCATGCACAAGTAATGGTCAATTTTAAGTTAACTATGGTTTAATTAAGATATGGCAGCAGTCTTAATGCAATACAGCATTCACACTCCACTACTTTCTCTTCTATATCTGGACATGTTGATGAGAAATCCTTGGACACTGTCTACTTTGGTATCAGAAGGAAGTTCAAGTCATGAAAGCCCCAGCCTACTCCAGCTTGACCATGTCACATGAGAAAGTCAAGCTACTCACCCTTCACCATGCTTTCAAGTGATTATGATCCTGTTTGAGAGCCCATTGTGCTTGATCCAGAAAATCTCATTATATGAGCAATAAATCTTTTCATACCCACAGGGTACATGTGTGGTGTCATCATCTTCAACATCTAAATCAATTTGAGGTGTGTGTGGTGAGGGTTAGTGATCCACTGTGCCTCTTTCGTACGACAACAGGCTTATAAAAGCAACATGGTGTGTCCTCATCCACCTTCTTCAGAGAATCTGTCACCAGGCAAACTATGACTGTTCCCCAAAGTCAAATTGATTATCAAAATTACATGTTTGGAATTGATTCATAATCCCAAGTCAGCCATTACAGCAGAACTAGACACTCCTGGAGGGGACTTTCAGAGCTCCTTAAGAAAGTGACAAGAACAATGGGATCAGCATGTTTGAAGTGAGGGGCAGAAATCTGAGAGGGGTTAATGGTAGTGCGTCTTTGGCTGTGATAACTTTATGCACATCAAATGTTAACTATACTTTTTGATAACACCTCTTATATAATGCTAAAAGTAATCAGGATACCAGGCAAAAGTAGTCAGGATATCAGCCAGCCATTGAAGTGCATGGCTGTAATTCTTGCACTCAGGATGCTGAGGCAGGAAATTCACTGGTAGTTTGAGGCCAACCTTGGGTTATTCAGTAAGTTCAGGGCCAGTCTAAACTACACAGAAGGACTGTGTCTCCAAAAACTAAAAACCAAACCAAACCAAAGCAAACAGTAGGAAAAAGAAGAGGAGTTTCTGAAATAGTCTTCAAGCAAGAAGAGTATTTTTAAAAAATATGTATTAGTTTATGTTTGTGATACATACCACACTGTGGGTATTTGGTGCATGTATGTGACATTTTTATGTCCCTCTGCTATCCACCCCCACCTAAAGAGCAAAAGAACAAAATAAACACAGGTATAAGGAAATTGAGCTAGATCTGCTGCAAACCAGAGGGGGACCAGGAGATGAGCTCTTTTGGAGGGGAAAAGAATTCACCAGGGTCACATATTTAATAGGACTCAAATTAAACTCAAAAACTGTTTACCATTCTGGTAGTTGGGACAATGGATATAAAGAAAATGTGGTTTGATTTATAGAATATCTGCATAGGAAAACAATAACTGTCTCTCAAAGTTTTGACTATTATTTCCTTTCACTCACTTTTCTTCTAAAGAAACTGGTGACTCTTACTATCATATGGGCCAGTCTCATTTCAACTCCCTGGATAAACACGGATACCTGGCTCTTTCCTTGAAAAACAGAATAACTGAACAAGTTCTTTAAACTAAATTTCACTTAAAGTTCAAAGATTGCAAAGAACAAACAAAATAACATGAAACTAGAATACTGAGTTTAAAAGCTAGGGCCTGCTGGCCAGAAATTTTAGGTTACTTCCTGTCCTAAACTGTAATCTGACTCCCAGAATTCCACACCAATTAGGAACCTCCAAGACATTATCACTAAATTTTAAAACTTTTAGAGCCAAATCAGCTTATGTGCCATATGAATGGAGTTGCAAGTCTTGTGTGGCCCTTCGGATTGGTTTCAAGTAATCTGCCATTGTCAGTCAGTGTCAGTGGTTGCCTGAGCTTTGGGTTGAAATGATTCTCATGCCACAATGCAGAATGTTTTTTGACCTTGATTTTTCCACAGTGAATAGAGATTTGTTCTTAGCCTGCTGAAGGGGTGGGGCCACATCTTGCAATACCTGTTGGTTTGTCTCTCTGCCTTGACACCTTGCATGCCACTCTTCTGTCTCCAGTTTCATAGCTACAGGATCTATCTCAGTTACATTTCAAAGCAAGTATGTGCTTCATGGTTTTTGCAAATTCCTTTTTTTAAATATTCCGGAACCATTTAAGAAATAGGCCAAATCCACAAGCATTTTCCTTACTATGAATTGCAATTTGGGCCAAAGTACTACAAGTTAACAGTTATTCTTTTTTCTTCTTATGATATATGAGAGTTACTTAGCTTTGTGGGTTAAGATCATTGCTTATGGAATTAGATAGACTGTTGCATAAATCTAAGCTTCATAATGCCCAAGCCATACTTCATTTTTATTTATCTGAACCTTAGTCTTAACATCTCTAAAACAGGGTGTAAAACATTTTTTCTTGGAGTTTTTAGAGGATGCACGTTTACGCTTAGTGCAACACAGGACAGGGATAAAAATTGTGCAAGAGAAATACATAGTTATTATAACATGAAAATCTTAGGTGTTAGCAACTATAATTTATTAGACCTATTTTGTACATCAGAAATCTAAAATTTAGTTAAGATAAATTAGCTGTCCAAGATCAAGCAGCCAGAAAGTAGTGGAGCAGATTCTCTACTAGCTCATTTGATTGCAGGACGTACTATACAACCTCTCAATATTCTGAGCTCATAGCAATTCACTCTTGCCTCCACTATCTTTACAGATCTAAACTGAGCTTGAAAGCTGCAGACATCATGCATTCACTTCTTGTGGACATCACTAATCCATTATGAGGGGAGTATTCTAGCTTACTTAATATAACTGCTCATTTTCTCATCAACTTTGTGGTGCTGCTCAAAAAGAGCTGTGTAAACTTCCCCCACTAAATTGTCAGAGTGGAAAAAGGGCCTGCACTGAAGTCCACCTTTTTTCTTCTCTAGTTTCTTTAAAAGACATTGCATAAAGTCACTAGATGGCTAGAGTTTTCCAATATTTACACTTGAAATCCTTCTTAAAATGGTCATTCTTTGTCTCTTGGAAAGGCAACATTAACATTTACTTTTAGGTACAACAACTGGTTTCTTAAATATGAGAGCTAATCCTTTAGTAATGAGACTCACCAATAAAAAACACTAGTCAATACAGTACCTTCAGAGTACAGTGTTTATCAATTAAATATTCATTTCTTTAAAAGAACTGTGACTATTGTGGTTTTATATACATATAGCATGTATATCAAACACTACATGAAAGTGATTTTTTTAACTAAAGTTGAAATAACTTCAGCATGAGAAAATTTTAATAAAGTTTGAAAATTTTAGAGGTGTTCCAAATTGTGTCACAAGTCATTTCTGTCAATGAAATGTTATATTCAAAAGCCTCATTCTTAGGTTTTCTGCTTGTGTTTTTTTTTTAAACTATTTTAAAGTAGCTTTGAGTTAACAGCAAAATTGAGAGAAGAGTATAGAAATTTCACAAAGATTCCCCCACCTCACATATACACCGTCTCCCCCATGATCAACATTTGTCACTGAGGTAGCCCATTTGGTACAAATGATGAATCTACATTGCATTGGTATAGAATAATTACCCCAAATCCATGGTTTATATTAGGATTCACTCTTGGTGTTGTACATTCTGTGGCTTTGGAAAATGTATGAGACATGTCTCCTATAGTAGTATCATGGAGTATTTTCACTGTTTAAAAATTCTTCTGCATACCACTTTGATTCCTATACCCCACTGACCTCTGGAAACCACTGCTTTTTGTTCATCATACTGTTAGCACTGCCAAATCATTTTCAGCAAGCCATTTCTTTCAATTACTTTGTTACATTCCAAAGCATCATAATTAAAGTTCCTCAGCTACTTTTTTGTAGGGGACTATTTTTTATGATATTCCATTCACATTTTGATTTTTAAAATTGTACCATACATCACATAAAATCTCATTTTTCTTTTTTGTCATTTACTATGATAGTATTTATGTCATAAAATTACATGAAAAAGGCTTACTCTAGGCCAGTGATGGAGAACCTTTTAGAGCTTGCAGTAATATAAATGGGCTGCTACAGCATGTGTGCCTTTAAGTGTGTCACCACTGTCCGCTCTGAATACAAGAAATTATCTTTAGTGTTTGATGATGATCTTATATCACATTCTAATTACCTACAAATCAGACAGCTGGTAGAGAAATGTCCAGAAGCTTTACCAGTAGAACAACATTCTGGATCATCAAGCATTTTTTTTTTCTGAGTAGTTCCTCTTGATTACTAAATAAATAAATTTCAAAAGTGTGGAACCTTTTCACTCATGAATCAAGCTGCAACAACGGAGCTGTTATACACATATTCAAATCTCATAAGTAAGGGCAAACTTGGTCCAAATAACAGACCACCTCAGCCAAACTGGTGTAAACAAAACTGGTATTTAAAAAATTTATTGGTTTACATAACTGAAAAGTCCAGACTCGGGGCTCTCTCAGTTGGATTCAGGACTCGGAATGTGTCAATAACATTTGGTTCTTCATTCCATCTCACTATTTTTGCCTTCCTAGTTTGTTTGTTTCAGTCTCAGGCTCTGCATAGTACCAGTATGAGGATGGTAATACAGCTCTTAAAGCCTCTTATATTCAAGCCAATCAGGAAAGAGTGTGTTTTCCTTAGAGGCCCTGAGAAAAGCTAAGTGTGATTTGCAGTCTCTTACTGGATTATGAAGTCATCATTGCACAAATTATTGTGTGCTGAAAAAATGTAACATGTTAATATGTTGATTGTCTTCATCTTTGCCATGTTCTCTACCTCGGTACCGCCTTGCAATTCATGGGCTGTAAATAGGAGATAGAATTCCAGACACCTTCACAGATAGCATGAATAATCTTGTCACCACAAAGTTACATCTGTGCCCTCACTTTTTAAAACTTCTTCATAAACATCTTTAGTGCACCCCTCCTTTAAAGGGGATCATGAAGAAAAGTAATTTATTCCTGTATTTAATTTGTACTAGTAGGTACTTTTTAAGGAAAAAAAATCCTCAATCCAAAGTATGCATTGTAGGAATGGGCTAGTAGGATTCGTGTATATTCTGCCACCTGTCTTCTTGGATCTCTCACCATTCATTATCTGGTAGCAGGCCTGCAGTGTACGGATGGAAAAGTCACCCCAGAGGAAAGAGAGCTGCTATACTCTACCCTCCTTCTGGTTCCATTTCTGTGTGATGCAAATTTAATTGAGTATATGATTCACTCACTCACCTTAAGCTCAAGCTAGACCTCATTCTATTTTTAATGTTTTAATTTTATTATTCACCCACAAGTGTATCTATCTCTGTTTAACTATACTTCTGAGTAGTCAGAAATACAAGATGAATGATATGTTCTTTCATCACTCCTATTCTAGACTTCCCCATATCATTTCAGATTATACAAGTGCTTTGAAAGCATTAGAAACTTACCTTGAAGCCAGAACTGCAGTGACTGAATAGCATACTGATTAGAAATCCAAGTCAGCATCCGAAGTGGTCTGTTTTAATATGGGACCTGGAAAAGAAGGCCAAACATGTGTAGAAATTTGAGCAAATTCATACAGGGCCAGA
Organism: Petromus typicus; assembly: GCA_004026965.1. Classification (NCBI taxonomy): domain Eukaryota; kingdom Metazoa; phylum Chordata; class Mammalia; order Rodentia; family Petromuridae; genus Petromus; species Petromus typicus. The sequence goes on along the minus strand of PVIR01002988.1, from coordinate 57,447 downwards.
CTGACACGTTTAGGTTATCATTCAGAAGCAAAAAGTTCTGATACTATTATCAGACTTGTTCTCATCAATGATGTGAGTAGAGAAGAGGTTAACAAGAGAAAGGAAGGTGGTAAAATTCCCCAAGGAGTCATAATTACTACTTGTGGATAACAGTCCAAAGCAAGGATCTATGAATAGAGCTTTGAAAACTAAAAGAATTGGAATGCTGAAATGCTGGTGTATTTGACTAAGGTTTCACATAGCTAATTAAAATTCTTTTAGTTACAATAACGACTGTGGGTTGGTGAAGTCTATAATGTACTGCTGTTAATTAACCATTACAACTTGGTCAATAGCACATGAATCACACTTCTCCATTTAATAATACAAAATTATATTTGATTCAGTTACAAAGAAATGCTTAGCTGCATCAGTGAAATCACAGTAGAGAAATGCTTTCACTTGATTTTCAGCTTGAAGATAGAAATATGAATATGGAAAAACCTGATAAGCTTATTTGCTGCTGTATATATGCACAGTAAAGTGTTCTTGGTTATCTTCACAATATTCTTTTTTTTTTTTTTCTTGAGACAGGGTCTTTTCTTTTGTAGTTCGGGCTGGTCCTGAGCCACTACAAGTCCCTGAGCTCAGCCTTGAACTCACAGCAATCCTCCTGCCTCTGCCTCCCAAGTGCTGGGATTACAGGTGTGAGCCACCATGCCCAGAACAGTGTTATGCGGTTCTGACTGCTGGTGGGCATGAGTCTCCATGCCCAGCATTGTTGTATGTAGTTACTGGCGATCAAATCCAGGTCCTTGCACTTGCAAAGCAGGTGTCAGAACCACTGGGCTAAATTCCCAGCCCTCTTCACAATATTTTTATGTATTAGAGTAAAGAAGAAGGATGGTGAAAAACATAAGATAACAATGTCAAATAGCAGGAAAATTTACTTGAGAGACTGCCATGTAATCAATATACTGAATATCTCCTGCACCAACAATTCAATGCTAAATCAATAATTATTGGAAGCATCAAAAATTATTTTAGATATTTAAAGGAGATAGAAAAAATTTAGCTTCTCCTATTCTTCTCTTTCAGAAGACTACCAACACCAGATGTGTGAGGCAATTTCCCCTGTACAGAAAGCAAGCTGTCAATTTTCCAATGGACACCAGCTGGGTGTCCTTTAATTCAATTAGAGCCTGATATTATCTCTCTGGAGACAGTGTGAGTCCCCATAGTAGTTCCCCTCAGTAGTCCCCCTCAGTAGTTCTAACAGACACTCCTCACCTCAGAACTCAATCACATCCCTATACCTCTAATTAATCAGCTATAAATTGAAGATTCTTCTACCCCTCCCCAGGTTCAACTAAAAGGCCAGAAAGGATCACAGAACTCAAGGAAACACTTTACTTAGATTTACTTGTTTATTATTAAGGTATATTATGAAGGACATAGATGAAGTGATATATGAGGTAAGGTACGGAAGAGAGATTTAGAGCTTCTGTGCCCTCTCCAGGTACGTGTTACATTCCAGAAACTTCCATGAATTCAGCTATCTGGAATCTCATCCAAACTCCATACTTCTGGACTTTTCTGGGGGCTTCATTATGGTGAAAAATTGGTTGTTCTCTGTCCTGTGTTACAAGTTATTGAGTCCCATTGTATAGGACAGCAGCTTCCAGGATATGCCTTGCCCTGAGTGACTCCATTTTATAAAGCTGCAGTTTGGCCTGATGCTAATCCATTATGATTATGAATGCCGAGATAGAATGACTCTACACTTTTTTGGACAAGTAAACCACCATTTACCAGAATAACCACAAGGCACAAACTGATTTTTAAAAACTTATTGAATTAAACCAGGAGCATATGAACCTGGATATACCAAATTATATCAGGACAACCAGACACATGAGCTTATCAAACATACCAGATACAACTCTCTCACATGAAAGATATAAAAGGAGGAGCACCCTAAAACTGGTAGAGTGCCATTACTGACCCGGACCCTAACCTGTGGAGTACTCAACAGGCTAAACCTGATGAAATTGGTCTATCTTGTGAATGTCTTGTTATTCAATAAATTCTCACTTGTAGAAAGGCACAAATATGTATAGTCTATGTTAGTTACATAGTTTGCTTATGACAACTGATATAGTCAACTGAATTCCATTAATTAAAGTATAGGAAAATCATTGGAAATACATGAAAAAGATGAAAATAAATTAAACCATTTTGCAGTATAGATTAAAATGACACATTTATCAGAATCTCATCAGAGACTAAAAAGTTTGTTCTCCCAATCCAAAGCCTGACACACCATCGTGTATTCTTACCCCACTTAAAATGACTTCCCACAGGGCAGGAGTTTAGAAGAAAGATAATAATAGCAATAACTGAATAAATAAAATTAAAGGAGCCTAATAATATAAACCCATCAACACATATAGCACCAAGGGAAGAGTACCTGCAATAGTGTTCAAATGACTGTTAAAAACTAATCAGGACAAACATAAAGGCAAATAATTACTACGTAGAGTACTTGGGTAATGTAAAAAACAGAGGGATAATGCATGACCCCTGGGGAGCACAGAAGACAACACACACACATACACGCACACACACACACACACACACACACACACACACACACACACACACCTGGAGCATTGAAGGTATTTTAATTATCTTTTGAGGGGGCTCTATGTAGCATAACCAAATATATGTAAAACAGTAATGGATTGTAACCACAGAGTAAAAAGACCTTACATTATACCAGGAGATAGAAAGCACACCAAGGAAAAATTGCAAAATCTTATGACAGACTTCACGTGGAAACAAACAACAAATATTGATTGGCTAGTACACCACTGGAATAGAGGAATGAATAGGATGGTTCTACATGAGATAAATCAAATGTTCTCCTCAGAAAACCCAACCTTAAACCCTAAACTGTAAATAACCACTCAAAAGAGTCCTGTCATAATTTGGGGATAACTTGTAACCACACAAAATTTGGGGATAACTTAAAACAGAGACACTCAGAGCACTGAGCAACCTGAAAGCTCCTGCTCTCTCTATATAGAGTAACTCAGAGCAGGACATATCCTGTCCTTCCCAATTACCTGAGCATACTTGATTACATCACTATCCATTTGTGTTCAATTTAAACTCCAGCCTCTTTTTCATTCTCTGATGTTGGAGGATGCTGTCGAAAACTTCCAAATTTATAATTATGCCTTATACTTTTGATGACCGGCCCGCATCCTGAAGCTCCTGATTGGCTGCTGGCCAACAGAAAACTCATTACCATACAGAAATCCTTATCTGTTTGGAGATTCTAAAGAATTTATACCAAGAAATAAGATAAAAAACAAATTATGTATTTCACAATATCATTGATATATTCTAAAATTGCATTAGATCCAGTGAACTATACAACAATGAGAGTTGTAATGTAATGCTTCTCAGTATGTTCATTACATACCACCTAATTGAGGAATTTATTTCAGGAAGAAAAATAGAATGTAGTACGAGTTTTCAAAACAACTAAACGTGTTTAAAATGTCTCACTGCAAATATTCACATCTGGAAACAGGATATGTTATCTATTTACAATGACAGTATTAAATTTTCCTTCATGTGAAGGTTTTAATAGTCATGAAAAATATGATCAAAAAGTTTTAGCATCTAAAGCTGCTCTCAATGTCTTCAATTTAATAAGAAGCATTATTGTACAATATTTTCCCATTTAATTAAAACAACAGTTATCGAATGCCTACTATTTGGAAAGTGAATTACTTGAGGCTGTGGGAAACACAAGAGCTTTCTAGATGCTTAGAAATTATTGCAAGAAAACAAACAGTTCCATAAATAATGCTTTAAATCAAAGCAATATTATAATGGAAATATTATTTAAAATTAAAGCAGTACACATACTATTCTAAATTTGGAAGTAAAAATAACTTTAAATGTGTATTTTTCTAGTTGATGACACTGTCAGACAACATTAATAACAATGGCCAACTAGAAAAATACTCTGATGTCATTAAATAATACTTAATATCATAGAGTACAATTGTTATCAGAAATAAATATCAGAATCAGAGAGGGCCGATTAAAACAAATTGCTAGGCTGCACCTCATATTTTTTCAGTCAGTAGGTTTGAGATGAGGTCCATTAGTATGCATTTCTAACAGGTTTCCAGGCAATGCTGATCTGGGGGGGCTACACATTTAAAACCACTGGATAGAAGGGGCTTTAGGGCCATGCAACCTAAATCTGAATTCTGGCTTAATATATCTGTATGATCCTTGAAGAATGTCATCACTCATCCCAACTTTGTACATCCCAAAATGTATACAATGGAGGCACTGTAGTTGAAAATGCTAGCCAATTATCAGTTCTTCATTCTTTTACTTTTTTTGGTATTCTTTTCCTTTTCTTGGGCCTACAGCTAGACAACTGCTCCCATTCTCCTGTGATGTTACATGTGAATCTGTGACTGGAATGTAGGCAGGACAATGAACAGAAGTGGTATATATCACTTTCAGTCCTGACTCTTGATCTCTCCCGCACAGGTCATTGATGCCTTTTCCATCAGTTCTGGTTTGTGGTAGATGATTATGGTAAACTTCTAAACTATAAGTTGAACATAAGATAGAAACAAAATAGAAGTAATATGAAGCAAAACTTTAAAGAAGAGCCACTTGTCAAACAGCAACACACACTTGGGCTTTATATGAAAGAGATCTTGACTTGTTCTTGCTGTCTCTGACATCTAACATGCTAAATATATGTGCACAATAAATTGATGAACTAATGAAAATCTTTTAAGGAATGGATGAATTTATCAGTGGACAAGATTGAACATGATAAGTTCCACATCACTAGAACATATTTTAGAAAAACTAGATGAAGGATTCTATAGAAATTGTTCCTCAATAGGTAGATAAGGTAATATGAGCAAGTCAGATCACTCTGAGAATCTTTCCAAGTGTAATATTCTATGACGTTATGTGCTAAATGTAAACAACAAGAATGTAGCCTCTGAAAGCTATACATTTATCTGTAGCTACACTGTGTCTCATTCCTTTTGTTTTCTCTTTCGTAGTTAATTAATAAATCAGCCTTCATTGTAACACCTAAAATATGCCCAGCCCAAGCAATGACGTGTTTGCTGTCTAGTTGGAGATGCTTGTGAAATGACAGATTTGAAACCATTAGTAATCAATATTAGAGATCGTGAAACAATCCAGTGTAAAGTTGTTGAATAGCTGGTGTCATGGCACACATCTGCAGCTCCAGAACTTTGGGAGATTAAAGAAGGAGGATTACAAATTTAAGCTAAGCCTAGTCAAATTAGAGATTTAATGAGAATTTGTCTCAAAATTTTAAAAAGATAAAAAAGGGCTGGGAATGTAGAGGAATCCTCAGGACTGAAAAATATTGCTGAGAGTGTTTCCTAAAATGTGTAACTGTGCACATGAAATGTATCTCAGCCCTCTGGAAGGGCAATTAAAAAGCTAAGTTCAACTTTCTCTTCAGTAGACTTCCCATTTTCCATAGTAAGGAATATGATCAGAGCTCTTCACTTAGGACTTCCAGCATTTTCAGTAGCCAGTTGTAAACCTTATTGTGGACCATCTGAGTTCAAGGTAGTGACAAGAGTCTTAAATGCTTCAGCAGGACTTGTTTGGTGGGCTGATAATGACCAACTTGGGGATTTCATTTTACAAGTATTATTTCATATTGTGATAGATAAACCAAATAACTTCTCATATCTGAAGAAAAGCAAGGAAAATTACAAAGGAGAAAATTTAATGTTTTTCTAAATGCTATAATATAATAATAATTGATGTGAAATTGGGCAAGTTTTCGCTGACTAGCTAAACTTCCTTGCCAGCTGTAAATGCTGCCACCAGCTGCATTCTTTTCATGGGGAAACAGTTTGAGTTTTATACATTATATGAGACTCATTTCAAAATAATTTCCAAAACGTTTTCCTCTGGTTCTGTTTTGAAGACTTTTTTATATCTGTAATATATTTCTTGCATATTGTTTTGCCATTTAGACCTTTTGAAAAAGAAATGAATAAAAAGTTCCATTTCAGCTTTTCCAAAAGCTTGACTACATTTCAAATGATCTTTTCAACCTGTATGAGCTGTATTTATGAAAGGTTTGACAATTTGACCTATTTTGAACAATGTCTTCAAAACAGGGAATCAGAACACCCATGCTAGAAGCAGAAATTTCCTAAAAACAAAATAATTAAGAGCAAATAAAATATTCTACATTTGTATAGTACTTATTAGTAAATTGAAACCATTTACATTAATTGCTGCAACTGATATGTGAGTTTATCCTAATCATATTATTTTCCTGCTGTTGGTTCCTTGTCTGTCCCCTCTTTAATTGCTTCCCTGGTAAGTGGTTTCTTTCTACTGATATTCTTGAAATTGTGGTTTGCATTTTCTCTTTCTAAAATTCCCTTCAGAACATTTTCTAGAGCCTGTTTGTTGGTCATGAATATCTTCAGTTGTTCTTATTTCTTCATTGATTTTGAGAGACAGTCTTGTGGAGTACATCAATTTGGGTTGGAGGTTGGTTTCCTTTAGAGCTTGGAATATTTCATTCCATGTGTACAACAGCTATTTACTAATGGGAACTCTATCTTAAATAATTTGCACTGAACACTTAGTACAGCATATGACACATGGTAAAAACTAGGTTAATATTTGAGTTAAATGAGTGCTGATCAGTTTATCACATTTGGAATAGTGCTTTTTTCTTACTTTCCTGATTGAAATAATGAAGTGATATTGGTGTAGTCATTATGGCTGAAGATCCTAGTATCTCTCTCCTAATTAATAGGATAAGTATGTAATACATATAATGTACAAAGATTATAAAAATAATTATTATTTGTCTTTCTTCCTTTACTTCTCTCAGGTTTGTGTATTTCTGAAACTGACTTTAGTTAAGTAGCCATTTAGGACGATTATATTTTTTGCTACATTCATCCATTACAAATTCATCTTCTTTTCTCTAGTATTCTTATTTTATACTTTGCTTGATATTAATATAGCCACACCAGACTTCTTACGCTTAAGATTAAGGTTATACCTTTTTATAGCCTTTAAATTTCAACCTATCTCTGTCTTTACAAATAAATGATATTTTCTAAAAGTCCACAGTTGGGTTCTGCTTTTTTTATCCAGTTTGATAATTTCTTCCCTTTAAGTATTTATTCCATTTATATTTTATATAATCATTGGTGTGATTAGATCTACTACTATGCTATTTTATTTTCCCCTTTGTCTTTTCTTCCTTTGTTTAATAATTATCATTTGCCTTACAAAATAGACACAAGGTTACTAAACCAAGAACAGACTTAGGGAAGAACATTAAGTGTCTCACTCTTCTGTTTTTTAACTTAGGTATGGAAAAGACACTTTTTCCCTCAGTGCTGCAATTCAGGCCCTTCTAAACTTTACTTTAAGATCTTATTAAAATTTAGATTATAACTCAGTAGTTCTCAGATAAGGCCTGAGATTCTGCATTTCTGACAAGTTCCCAGGAAATGCTTATGCTGTTGCACACTGTTGAACAACTCTGGGGAGCCATTCTAGTTTTAGAGCTTCCTCATTTTTATTGTTTCATAGTTTATTCTAACAGAATTATTTGAGCAGGTTGTATGTTATTACTAATTTTTATAGAGCCACTTGCTAGGGCAGTATCACAACATTATTGACATTCAAGTAATATTTGCTAAATGAATATGTTATACATATGGTAATTCATTATTTAAACTTTGCATCTTTTCTGACTAAGAAAGTGGAAAAAATACATTGACAGTTAAACATATATGTACATTATAAAACTGGAATGAGTAATCTATTTGGTTTCATTCAGAGTATAGGATAAAATGCATTTATTTTTATTAATTTTATGAATATCAACCCACTGAAATGATTTCTCATACTCAGCAGAATCTCTCACATATTATTCCCAAGTAAAGTTTAATCAATCAGAAAAAGATATCTCTACTTTAAAAATAAACATTGAATCTTATCTAACTTTAGAAATCTTTGTAATCTGAAGCCATTACTATTTATGGTAGACACTGATACCTCTCTGTGACTCTCCTCTAGTACAGGGTTTGTTGCCTCAGCTGCTGATGGTGCTGCTGAAAGGCAACCTTCAGCTGTAACTCTGTTCTTGTTTATCATAGCTACAGACAGCCATTTAGCCCAATGCCATATCCCCTACTTGATGACACAAGTCCACTGACCAGCCAATTCAAGGATAAAGACACCTGGCCATTTTGACCCAACTGTGAACAACTCTGAGGAGTCATTTTAGTTTGAGCTTCCTCTAAGGTCAGCTGTGGATGCAGTTGAATCTACTTTGTACCTCAACTTCTTTCCAAGCTCTGCTATTTTCCCCTTGTGCCTCAAGGGCATGCTAGAATAAATATTTTGCATGTTAATCCTCACTTCAAATCCTGCTTTCTGGGGAGCTCAATTTATGGCAATATTATTCCATGTTATTTTTATATAAAGTAGAGAAAATGTTCATGATTTCTTATTAAGGAAAAATGCTGCATTTTATAGAGTCTGCATTCTGAAAGGACACTTGTACTGGGTTAGAGGTACTACACAAAGATTCAAATTACCAAAGTTACTCTTCTTTAAACATTTTTTGATCTCATCATGGTCGCAATGGCCTAGAATAGTGGGCTAGGAGTCATACTATCTTGAGTTTTCCTCTACAGTGAAAAAGGATTTCCTTGAAATTTCGATCTTATTGGGCAAGGTTAAAGTTGATGTAGTAGTTTCAGTCATGAACTAAGCTCTGGAAATTTCTCTTCTTGCTAGAGAAACTATTTAACATCCAGAAACATAATTTTGGAAAACCAAAGTTAGACATTCTTTCTGAATTTTTAAGTTACCTCATCGTTAATCCTCTCAGGCTTTACCTTATTTGTTCTTTACTCTTCTTCCTCAAATTTATTTCTACATCTGTTTTATGTTATGTATTGATAATTTTAGAGACAAGTAAGGAGTGGTCTCCATGGTGAGAGTTCTTTTGGTTGTCTCCATGGTGATCCTAGCATAACTAGTAAATTTATAACTTAATCTTATTACTTATCTTCAAATTACTACTAGTTACAGCTTTAGAATAAATATAAAAGAAACCATGGGGAATATACACCAATTTGTGATGTAGTTATTGCAAAACTTACTAGAGACTTAGTCTCTCACTTTTTCTTTCTCTTCTTTAGGAATACAAGGTCCTCCTGTATTTTGTATAAATGCTGTTCTTTCCTCACTCTTCATTATAAAAGGGACCAAAGTATATGTAAATAATAAAGCAGTACATTACCTCTTCCAGGGAATGAATGGCTTTTTAAATAGAAACAATAATGAATCTCTAATTATAGAAGTTTATGAATTTAAAAAAGTATGTGATTAGGGAAAGGATAGGAAGAGGTTGAGAAAGACCTGTACATTAACTATCATGTGCCTTATTTTCCTCATCAGTAAAAGGGTGATGTAATGTCTATCTCTGTGTCAGTGTGTAGGCTAATTAAAATATTATATGTGTATATACATAGTGCTTAAAACAATTTTGACTTGTTTCGCTAGTGCTGACTTTTTAAATTTTGGTTTTTTGTTTGTTTTTGCTTTTGTATACAGGAGCTTAAGTCCAGAGATTTATACTGAATTATATCTTCAGCCCTCTTTTTATTTTGTATTTTGAGAAAATGTCTTGCCAAATCACTAATTTGCTCAGGCCAGGTTCAAACTTGTGGTCTTTTTCCCCCAGCCTCCCACAGTGTGTACTTCTACATGTGACTTATATTTTATATTAAAATTTATTTCTACTAATTAGAGCAAGTTAGGAAAAGTTCCCTTATGAATCATTAATCTGAAGTATTAAATTATCTAAGTTTGATTATTCTTTTATCTTATAGGCATGTAGTGAAGGTTTACTACTCAAATAGTGGTCTATGAGTTAGTAGCACCAGTCAGGGATTTGTTAGGGAAGAAACTGAAGATCTACTCAAGACCTCCCAAAGAAAAACTTGCATTTTAACAAGATTTGGAGATATTTTTACACATATTAAAGTTTAAGAAGCTTAACAATATGTGTAGCAATTTCAAATAGAAGCTTTTGAATCAAAGAGACTCAAGTTCCAATTTACTAGCTATGCAAACTGCAAGTTACTTAACCTCTGTGAATCACAGGTCTCTCATTTGTAAGTGTGGGAAAATCACATCTTTCCAGTGGGTTGTTGTGAGGATAAAATGGAAAATATGTATTGCTGTGTCTACCGGGTAAATAGCAAGTGCTTTGTAAATACAATAGCTTCCCCTTACTCACATTTCACCTTCCACAATTTTGGATACAGTACTCTGAGGTATAAAAATATTGGTTTAAATATAGACAATATGTAAATTTCAAATTGCATGGCATTCTAAGTAGTATAATGAAACATTGCACTGTCTTCCTCTATCTCACCCAGAACAAGAAACTTTCTGTCCACTGTATCTATGCTGTATTGTTGTGGCAGGGCAGAACAACTCAATGTTATAGTGATGTGTTACAGCTCATTGTGCCTGTCATCAGTCACAGCTCTGTGGTACATCTGAGTATTACAGATCGGTGTTACAGCACTGGGTTGCAGCTATTGCAATTTAAATACTCAAGAATCAATGGTCAGAAAAAAAGAATTGACGGGTAGTTGAAGAGGTAGAGAAAAATGTTTTATTATATTGGAGGGCATAGTGGAATTTGTACTCCAGTGTCTGAGTGCTTGGCAAGAAGGGGTGACAGAGTTACAAAATGGTCCTGCAAGGTACAGCAGCTGGGCCTGCTCACAGAAGCAAGTGGGTAGAATTATACAATATTCCTGGAAGGTGTTGCAGATGAGCAGGCTCAATGAAGCAAGGGGTATAGTTATAGAATGTTCCTGAAAAGTGCAGAGGATGACAATGCACACAGAAACAAAGGAGTGAAGATCTAGAACATTCCCGAAAGGCATAATTGGAAAACATGCTCACTGAAGCAGGTGGGTGGAGTTACAGAAATTCCTCCAGGTGAGCATTCACACAGAAGCAAGAGGCAGAGCTACAGAATATTCCTGAAAGACAAAGTGGTTGAGCATACTTACTGAAGCACAGGTGCAGGGTTAGAGAACATTGCTGAAAAAGATAGCAGATGAGCATGCCTATAGAAGTAAGAGGGTGGAGTTACAGAACATTTTTGAAAGGATCAGTGGGCAAGCATGTGCACAGAAGCAAGGAAGGAAAGTTACAGAAAATTCCCAACAGGCATAATTGGCATTTATGCTCACTGAAGCAGAGGGGTGGAGGAATTATAGAATATTTCTGAAAGTCATAGTGGTTGAATGTCATTGTCCTTTGGGCATGGAAACTTGGACTGGGAGGGTGGGGTGAACTAAGTCATACAGCAGACTCCAGGGAGAGTTTTGGAGAGCCCTTCCATTTTTGTTAAGCAACGCACACACTTATAAAGCAAAAGGCACGGGAAGTAACTATTTGGGTAGGCCGGGGATTGGTTGAAGCATGCAGAGAGGCGGGTTGTATGAGGAAGCTATAGATTGGTTGAAGCCACACATTAGTAAATATGGGTGTGGTTTTGGCCTACTGAGAAGGAGTCGACCAAACACGCAGGAGTGAACTCTAGAGGGCCTTAATCCAGTTTCTACACACTAAGGCAGGTGTGCTCTTGCCTCTATTATTCTCCCTGTGTGCAAGGAGACATACATGCAGCATACTTGACCCAGCCAAGCCTGGATTTTGCCTTCAGGTAAACATACTCATTGAAGCAACGGGTTGAGGAGACAGAAGATTCCTAAAGGGTGTAGTGGAGGAGCATGTTCACATAAATAAGATGGCAGAATTTACAGAACATTCCTGAAAGGCACAGTGAATGAGCATGTTCATTGAAGCATGAGGTTGGGGTTACAGAAAGTTCCTGAAGGGTGTGGTGGATGAGCATGCTCACATCAGCAGAGGGCAGAGTTACAGAACATTCCTGAAAGGCACAGTCTCAAGCATACTCACTGTAGAAGGGTATAAGGGTTAGAGATTGTTCCTGAGAAGTGTATTGGATGAGGATGGTCATAGAAGCAATATGGGACAGTTTCAGAACATTCTTGAAAGGTGTAATTGACAAGCATGCTCGTTGAATTACGGAGGCCAGGCCAAAGTAAAGAATATCTCTGAAAGGTGTACTGGGCATAATGCTCTGAGAAGCAAGGCTAGACTTAAAGAATAATTCTGAAAGGTACATGGTCACAGGAGCAAGAGGGTAGCATTATAAAACATTCCCTAAAGACTCAGTGGGCAAGCCTGCTCACAGAAGCAGTGGAGTAGAGTTACAGAATGTCCCTGAACACCCCAGACTCACTGAAGCAGGGGGGCAGTTACAGAACACTCTTGAAAGGTATAATGCATGAGCATACTCATTGCAGCTTGGGTTTGTGGTTAGAGAAGATTCCTGAAGGTTGTAGTAGATGAGCATGCTCATGTAAGAAAGAAGACAGAGTTACAAAACATTCCCAGAAGGCACCGTGCACAAGTATGGTCACTAAAGCATGGAGGTGGGTACTCAGTGAAGTCAGATTTGCAGCACCTTCCTGAAAGATGTAGTGGATGAGCACCCTCACAGAAGTAAGGAGGAGGAGTTAGAGCACATTCCTAAAAGGTGTAGTGAGCAAGCTTGCTCATGGAAGCAAGAGGGGATTAGAGAACATTCCTGAAAGGCATATTTGGTGAACCTACTCATGGAAGCAAGAGTCAGGGTTTTAGATAGCTCCTTATAGGCGTAATGGGTGGGCATGCTCAGTGAAGCAGACAGCGTGGAGGTATACAATATTGCTGAAAGACATATTGGACCAGCAAGCTCTCTGAAGCAGGTGGACAGTGGTAACAGATTATTCCCCAGAGGGGGAATAGAACAGAACATTCATGAGAACTTCGAACTTCAAAGAGATATCAAACACGTTGATACACTGAGCAGAAGAGCTGCACAGCAGCACAAACTTAACTTCTGTAACACAAACTTCTGAGGGGAAAAAATGAGGATAAGCAAGGGCCTTTCATACTGTATAGTATTGCTCTATCAGTGTAAGCTCTGCAACCATTAATCACTCAATAGTTAGGTTGGGTATCAGTTTGTCTAACATATTATTGCACTGTTTGTGTTCAAGGAACCCTATTTTACTTAACCATTGACCCAGAGTGCAAGAGTAGTGATGCTTGGAATTTGGATATGTAGTGGAGAAGCTGTAAGGTACAGTACTTCCTTTAAGTAAAAAGATAAAAGTTCTTGGGCCAGGGATTTAGCTCAGTGGTTCCGGCACCTGTCTTGCGAGCGCAAGGACCCGGGTTCGATCCCCGGTTAACCACATACAATACTGGGTGTGGAGACTCCCGCCCAGCAGCAACCAGTACCACATAGCACAGCGTCGGGCATGGTGGCTCACGCCTGTCATCCCAGCACTCGGGAGGCAGAGACAGGAGGATTGCTGTGATGTGAGTTGGAGGCTGAGCTCAGCGCCAGCCTGAACCACAAAGCAAGACCCTGTCTAAAAAAAGATAAAAGTTCTTGATATAATAAGAACAAAAAAATCATATGATAAATGTTAAAACGTATAGTCCCATATATTCACATACAGCCAGGGACAGAGAACACACATAATTTTTATTACTCTGATTTGTTATATTTTTCTATTTTATTTTTGTGATTAATAATCTCTAAATGTGCCTAATTTCTATGTTACATTTTAACAAATGTATATGTGTAGGAAAATTATAGTGTACATAGCATTCGGCATTACCTACAGTTTCAGCATCCACTGGGTTCTTAAAATGTAACACTCTATGACAAGGACAGACTTCCCTACCCTCATAACCATCTTAGCTTCTGAAATATGCAGTTTTAAGCTTCCAACAGCAAAGAACTTAACCTCATTCAATGCAAAATTGTTCATAAATTTAAATGATTTTTAAAATAATGGTAGAATTATCTTAGAAAATCAAAATTTAAAAAGATGTTTAGCTCTATCCTGTATTGGAAGGCATGGGGTAGTGGGGAAAGAATTTTCCTTTATGCATTTCTGGACTTTCCTCTGCTCCACTGAGTAGGATTCATTCAATTTATACACAGAATTGGTCAGTTGGCTATGATACACAGAGGACGTGCCAGCAGATCCAGCCAAACTTTTAAGTTAGACCAAATTCTCCCTGCTAGTAAGTGTAATCAACTTTGTTTCGGTCTATTAAACTAAATATAATATTTATGCAAACTCTGTAGAGATGGGACCCTAAAGTTATTGACCTTGGATTGGAAATCACAAGATTTTCGTTCTCCAACTCATGTCACATTTACGTCATGGATAAGATCAGAGGCTCAGAAGCTAAATCACCAGAGTCCAAATTTCATCTTTGGAAAATAAAAATCATGATAGCTCTTCCTCTATAAATTATTAAGATAATTAAATGAGATAAACTACATAAAGATTTTAACATACTACCTAGTTTCTAATGAACATTTAATATATAACACCTTTGTTATTATTAGGGTTGTACTATGCTTACCAAATCTATTTTCTTTGCAACTTTGTATTTGGCATGTCTGATTCCAGCCTGTTTTCTTGATCTCTATACTGATTTGCAGCTATAGCCAGCCTCTAACTACATCTATTAATTGATTGGCAGAACCAGAAATAAGAACATGGCACATTAATAGAAAGGTGAGATGACTTAGTAGAAAATTTCTGTATAAGGGCATTTCCTAGATGACTGAGCATTGGAAGAATAAATCTCAGTGTTGCAGAAATAGTAGTGTACCTGGCTCTTAGAAACTCTGAACCATTTTCAGCTTTAATGAGTTCCCCAAGGAAAAACAGAAGCTACAACTCAACAAGCCTTTTCCCTACACCTGAATCGTCATTTAGTTGTCAGCACTCTGGAAACTAACATGTTGATATACTTTGTTGTAGAAAATTGGAAAAACAAACAATCAGACTTTTGATCAACCAGAGCTGATAATCCATACCCATATGGAAATAGAATGAAGTGTATAACATAGAAACTTGTACTATATATCCATGGGACTTTCTGAAATAGACTATAATAAGGATTTAGGGGGTTTCAGTTACCTTACCTAGTCAACCTACATTGGGGCAAATGACAAGATTTTCAACAAAATTCCACAGCCAACTTGAAATATTACTTTCAGCATAATTAATACTAGATAGCTAAGAAACTTCATCAAATTTTGTCTGGATGTTCAAATGTTTCCTTAGGATAAATTCTTAGAAGTAAAAAAACTTCCTGAAATGATAGGAACACATTTAAGATTATCAGTATGTTTGTCAAATTCTTTTCCAAAACAATTATTACCAATGTATTCTTCCATGTGTAGTGTACGAGCATGCCCTTCTGAGAACATCAGTGATGCCTCAGAAAATTATCATTGGTCATTCTTTCCTAATTTTATGATCAAAACTCCTATCTAATTAAGTTAGCATCTGTATAATTAATACTGTTATCATTTTTATATCAATTATTTTAAGGATTTTTCTTTTTTTATTTGTTCAAGAATGTAGCTGGGTTTTCCACTGGCTAATTTTTTCCTCAGTTTTATTAGAATCTTTATATTCTAAAAAAAATTAGTCTTATTATACTATCATATTTTCCATTAATTTCAATTTATAGTTAATTTTTGTTAGCATTATAGATGAATTCTTTCTGTAGTCAAATATACTTATCTTTTCCCTTATGTTTATTACTTTTATTCTTGAAAATCTTACCCCATTCCAAATGTCAAATGATTACTTACACACAGTTTGTATTAACAAGTGCACCTAGTTTTATTGTATAAAAATGCTTCTTTGAAAACAACGTGTAGCCAGCATGATGTCCCTGTACTTATAATTATTCATAAAGCATATGAATTTGGAGGCACTCATAAATTAAATATGGATACAATTATCTCAGGCTTTAAATATTACCTTTAAGATGATTGCATAAAGTACTTGAGGAAAGGGTCAAAACATATTATCTTCATCTTTATTCATTTTGCTTCATTTGTAAGAAATATTTAACAAGTACATAAGTATTCAGATACCACTGTAGTATGTTAGTAACATTGTCTAAAACCAGTTGACTTTACAAAGATCTTGCATAAAATGCCACAAATATGATTTAAAATAATTAAAGAAATTAACATTTTAAATGTGTTAAATTTTATGTTAATAAGATAGTTCTATTATGAATCCACAAACAGAAGAATTATGAACAGTTATATAAAATAAATGCATGGAAAGAAAAGAAGGAATGATGAGGAATTGTAAGAAGACAGATGAATTCATTAGCAAATAGAAAAGCCGAGAAGTATTTCTATGCAATCAAATTATTTTTTGAAAAACTGAAAGTGACGGATAAGTCTTCCCCCAAAGAAAATCTGCATCATTAAGATGGGAAGCCTTACGATAAAAGGAAGAAACAAAGGTACAATCTCGACAGGACAGGCTTATTTCAAGCACTAGAAATCTGATTGAGTAACTCTCATACGGGTCTTTTATAGAGTCATGAGCATAAAGGGAAGGCTGTGAAAGCAAACAAAATCAAAATGGAACTTTTGGAGGGGAGAGTTTGTTGAAAAGGAGTTGTGGCTATCCACTGGGGACAAGGCTTGGAAAGAACAGGGAGTAATAACCCTCCTCAAGAGCAGGGCTGAAAAATAATGTGAGTTATGGGTGTGGCTGTGGTTAACTGGGTTCATCAACCCATGATTATACACCTTTAGCATGTGTACAAGCATAATGAAGGGAAGAAGTTTAAAGTGGTCTCTGTTCACCCTAGAATGGCAGTAGTTGGATTCCTTTGGGAAGGAAGAGGGGGAAAGCATGGATTATCAGTCAGTCATTACAGTGTCTGCCAACACCATATCAATGAGAGCTAGTTTACAAAGAACTGTTAATCAGAGAATAATGTAGAAATGTAAAGCAATACTTTAGCACATTATTAGCAATATATTTTGTAGCATATGTAGTATATCCATGGTTAATGTGCTGAACCACATATTCACAAAAAATTTCTGGCAAGGCTTGGTAGATTGATCACAAATATAGCCCCAATTTTTAATGTAATATTATATCCATTCCCTTTGATAGTACCCTCTCACAAAGATTTTAAATCTATCCATCTGACTTCTTTGGCCAGAACAATAGTAACAAACGCTGTAAGTAAGCAGAAGTTTAGAAAAGTTGGATGGTTCTGATTTTCTTCTTCAGTTCTCCCACCATCAGTTAAACAGGTCCAATCTAGTTTCCTGAAGGTCAGAACACCCAGAATAGAATGAAGTCATCCCATCTGAGGTCATCTCCATGAGCCAAGCCCAGGCACTGCTTGCCGACTATAGACATATTATAGAGTCTAGGCTAGATCATTTCTTAATCCAGATTATGAGAACTTTCAAGATCACCCTAGACTTACCAAAAATAGTAAATAGTTCTTACTTTAATCCCTAAGTGCATTTTTTAAAATTTGTAGCTACCTGATAGAATAATTAATAGATGTTCAAGGGTGAATTGTGAGTACCAAAGGCCCTTCTAGGAGTGAGTGCAGAATCACAGCAGGGTTAAGGAAGATGGTCACTGTGAGTATCTGTGTAAGCTCTTCTTTGAGAATTTCAAGACACTTCAGAATTCCACTGCTTCTTTAGGACAAAATCATAGTCTACAGTTGTTCAGCCAAGTATTGATTTTCAGGAGGAAATTTCTTGATCATAGGAATCTTCGACATGTACTTTGTTCTTCAATGGTAGCCTTAACCTCTTTCTCCAAGAATTTTACGTAAATTTCACCTGGAACCAAATGCAGTGAAAAAGCACCCAGTGTACTTTTACACAAATTTTTGTTTTGCTTATTTTTAACCAGTGTATTAAACTTATCTATTAAATTCTGTCTGTGATTTGGCTAAGGAATGCATTAGATATTTAATTAAAACTCTTGGACCCACTCCCATCTGAAGATCTATCTCCCTGTTTCGTTCTATTGATCCTTCATTTTGGCCTTTGTCTATACTTTTCCTTATTTAAAGGATACCAAATAGTATTTAAGCTTGTATATCTGACTTACTCACCTTAACACTGTATTTTTCCTATGAATATCTTGAATTTATTCATCTTTATAGCTGAGAAGCATTCCATTGTACATAGATCTGTATTTTCTTTTTCCATTCATCTGTTGATGGTCACAAAGCCTGCTTCCAGGATTTGGCTATTATGATTTGTGCCTCTATCAATACTGGTGTGCTTGTATCAGTGCAGTATGTTTTCTTTAGTTCTTTGGGGAAAACACTCACAAAGAGAATAGCTGGATCAAATGGAATTTCTTAATTTTGTTCTTTGAGAAAATTTTATAATGATGTCCATAATTGTTGTATTAAATTGCATTCCCATCAACAAGGAAGAGGGGTTCTTTTTCACTGCAAATGTATAAGTATTTGTTATTGTTTGACTTCTTGATGGTTGCCATTCTTTCTGGTAGAAGTTGAAATCATAGTTTGCTTTAATTTGCATTTTCTTAATGGTCAGAGTTGTTGAATATTTTTGCCTGTTTATTGGCCATTTTTACTTTTTGTAAGTAGTGCTATTCATTTCATTTTTTCCATTTTTTCATTGGGTGTTTTATTTTGGGTGGTCTAATATTTTGAGTTCTTTCTGCAGTCCAGATATTAGTCCTCTCTCTGAGGAATAACTTGAAAAATTTTTCCCTTTCTGTAGGCTGACTCTTCATTTTGCTGACTGTCTCCTTTGCTGTTTGGAATCTTTGTAATGTGATATAATCCCATCTATCTATTCTTGCTGATATTTCCTGTGCAATTGAAGTACTGTTGAGAAACTCCTTACATATACCTATGACTGTGTTTTTTACCTAATTTATCTTACCGAATGTTGATTATTACTATTTTAACATTTAGATCTTTAATCCATTTTGATTTTACTTTAGTACATGGTGAAAGATTTCGATCCAGTTTCAACCTTCTGCATATAGACAGCCTCTTTTCCCAGCACCATTTTTAAAATAGGCTATTTTTCCTCAAACACATGCTTTGGCCTTTTGTCCAAGAACAAATAGCTGAATGTGTCTTGGAATGTTTCTATACCCATATTCTGTTCTATTGATTCCTGTGTCTGTTTTTCTGCCAACACCATGCTATTTTTATCACTGTAGCTTTGTAGTATAATTTGAGGTCAGATATTGTGATATCTCCTGCTTTGCTCTTTTTCCCCAGGATAGCTTTTACTTTTCTGGCTACATATGAATTTTAGGATCATTTTTTTCTAGTTCTGTAAAGAATGTTATTGGTATTTGGATTGAGGTTGCATTAAATTGGTATATCAATTTGGGAAGTGTAGCCATTGTGAATATATTGATTCTGCCTAGCTAAGAACAGAGGATATAGTAAGAGTAGCTAAGAAGCATATGAAGAAATGCTCAACATCATTAGTCATTCAAGAGATGCAGATGAAAACAACATTGAGATTTCATCTCACTCCACATAGAATGGCTGCCATTTCAGAATCAGCTAACGGCAAATGTTGGCGAGGCTGCGGAGAAGAAGGAACCCTTCTCCACTGTTGGTGGGACTGTAGACTCGTACAACCCCTGTGGAGATCAGTTTGGAGACTCCTCAAAAAGCTAGGATTGACGGTACCATTTGACCCGGCCATTGCCCTGCTAGGTATATACACACAAGAATTAAAAGACTCATATCACAGTGACATATGTGCACCCATGTTTATAGCAGCCCAGTTTGTGATTGCTACATCTTGGAAACAACCCAAATGTCCATCAACTGATCCATCACTGGATAAAAAAGCTGTGGTTCTTCTACAGAATGGAGTATTACTCTGCCATAAAAAATGATAAGTTTGAATCATTTCTACTTAAATGGACATACCTTGAGGATATCCTCATAAGTGAAATAAATACGGCACAGATAGGTACATATCACATCTTTTCTCTGGTATGAGAAAATAAAGATGTAAATGAGCCCTAGCATTGTATGTTATATATTGTGAAATAGAAAATGCTCAATGTAAAATAGGGTGAAAGGGGACAATGTTGAGATTGTAACAAAAAAGTAAGGAAACAAATTTTATGTATATGGGGGGGTGGTAGGGTGGGTAGGGCTACGGGAAAAAATGAGAATGAAGTTGTGTCTTATACTGGTACAAATCCCCATTATGGAGTGCAATCATGATGTGTATATTTAATGTACCAATAAAGATAATTTTAAAAAAAGAACAGAGGATATATTTCTATTTTCTTATGTCCTCCTCTATGTTTTTTCCCTGAATATTATACTTTTCATTATAGAGGTGTTTCTCTTTTGGGGGTAGGCTGATTCCTAGGTATTTGATTTTTCTTAAGACTGTTATTAATAGAATTTTTCCAATTTCTTTTTCCTTAAAGTCAATACTGTTGTATGTGAATCCCACTGAATTTTCTGTGTTGATGTTATATCTTTCTTCATAGCTGAAATTTGTTATTAATTCTAGGAAGTTTTTGGTGGAATTTTGTGGCTCCTCTATGTAGAGGATCATGTCATCTGCAGGGGATACTATGACTTCTTCTTTCCCTGTGCATAACCCTTTATTTCTCTCTTGGCTGATATTCTGGGTAGTGTTTCTATGACTATGTTAAACAAAAGTGATGAGAGTGGGCATTCTTGTCTTGTTCATTATTTTAGCGAGACTGCTTTCAGTTTTTCCCCATTTAATATGATGCTAGCTATTGCTTTGTCATAAATGGCTTTATCAGATTTAGGTAAGCTCTTTCTATGTTTATTTTCATCAGAGTTTTATCATGAAAGTGATTGATTTTATCAAAACTTTTTCTCACATATATTGATATGATCATGTGATTTTTGTCTTTGTGTATTTAATGTGTTAAATTTATTGATTCACATGTTGAATCATCCTTGCACCCCTGGGATGAAACCTATTTGGCCATGATGTATGATGCTTTTGATGGTGTATTGTATTGTTTGCTAAAACCTTGCTGAGGGCTTTTCATTTATGTTCACTAAGGAGACTGGTTTGCAGTTTTCTTTTACAATTGGGTCATTGTCTGGTTTTTGGATCAGAGTGATGCTGATTTTGAAAGTATGGCTTCCCTTTCAATTTCTTTGAGGAGTTGAGTATTGGTGATACAACATCCTTAACGGTTTTGTAGAATTCAGCAGGGAATCCATCTAGTTGGTAGACTTGTTTTTATAATTGCCTTGGTCTCACTGGTTGTTCAATTTTTAGAATTTATTCTTGATTTAGTCTTGGTAATCCATACACATCAACAAATCCATTTTTTCAAGACTTTCCAATATTTTGTAATACAGTTTTTCATAGTAGTTACTAACTTCTGGATTTCAATGGTGTCTGTTGTGTTTTCACATTTTCATTTTTAGTTATGCTGATGTGTCTTCTCTATCTCTTTTAGTGAGTTTGGCTGAGTTTATCTATTTTGTTTATTTCTTCAAAGAACAGGCTCTTTGCTCTTTGTTTTTAGGTCTCGATTTCAATAATTTCCACTCATTCAAATGTTTATGATTTTTCTCCTTAATTTTTCTTTGTGCTTGGACTGTTGTTTTTGAAGTATTTTGACATGTTTCATTTGCTTGTTTATTTGAGCTCACTCTGTGTTTCTAACTTGAGCTCTGTTTGCAATACCTTCTCTCTTAAGAGTGCTTCATTGTATCCTATACATTCTGGTGTGCTGTACTAGCATTGTAACTTGCATCCAGAAATTGTTGACTTCCTTTCTTGACTTCTGGATTCACTAGATGTTCAGGACTGTTTTATTAAGTATACAGGTGTTTCTAAATTTTCTGTGGGTTCTTCTGTGATTAATTTCTAGTTTTATTACTCTGTGGTCTGATAGTAAACATGGAGTAATTTTGATTGTTTTGTATTTATATAAGCAGGCTTTGTAGACTACAATGGGCCTACATATTTTGGAGAAAGTTCCAAATGCTGCAGAGAATGTCCATTCTGTTTTACTAGGGTATAACACTCTGTACATACTTACTAAATCCATATATTCAAGGGTGTGTTTCAGTTCTGATATATCTTTATTTATTTTTTGTTGATTGATGTATCTCTATGATGGTGGAGTACTGAGGTAACCCACTACAATTATGTCAATTATGTTAGTGTTTATGTCCAGCAGTATTTGTTATATAAAGACAGATGTTCCAGTATTTGATGCATATATATTTAAAAGTGTTATATCGTCTCTTTGAAATTTTTTCCTTAACTAGTATGCCATGACTTTCTTCGTCTCTTCTGATCAGTTTTAGCTTGAAGTTTACTTTGCCTGAGAGAAAAACTGCTACCCCTAGTTGTTTTGGGTCCTGGTAAATGTAATATTATTTTCTGTCATTTGAATTTTAGTTCATGAATGCTTTTTGAATTATATGAGTTTCTAGAATGCAACAGATGATAGAATCCTGTTTTTAAAAAATCTAACCTGTGAATCTGTGTCTTTTAATTGGGGAGTTAGTGCCATTTACATGAGTGTGATTACTGAGAAATAGTGATTAATTCTAATTATTACACTCTTTCTCTGTTAAAAATTACATTGTTTCCCTTTTTCTATTTGCCTTCTTGATGCATTCATTGCATCTGGATTCTTGGCTTTTATTTGCATCTTTTTATGTTACTGTAAGAATATAGTCTTAAAATATTCTTGGGTGTTTCCTGGGATATTGGTTTGGTATTCATAAATCTCTTGAGTTCCTTTTCATGAGTTTTCTTATTCTCCATCTACTTTAAAAGAAAGTTTTTTTGAATGTGTTATCTAAGTTGGAAATTATTCACTTGTAGTGTTTCAAATACTTCACTCCAAGCTTTTCTGACCTTTAGAGTCTGTGTTTGAAAATCTGCTGTAATTTAATGGATTTATCTTTATATGAAGTTTTTTACTTTGCTCTGATGGCTTCTAAAATTCTGGGGGTTTTTTTACATCTGGTACTTTAATTACAATGAATTGTGGGTTGTTTCTTTTTTCATTATATTTTATTGGTGCTGTATAAGCCTCCTTATTTGCAAGTTGAGTTCATTGCTCATACTTGAGATTCTGTTATGATTTCCACAAAAAATATTATTTCTTACGTCTTATTTCTTCTGCTAACTCCAACTAGTCTTAGCATGGTTTTCTTAATGTTGTTTAGTAGGTGGAAGATGACTTGTTTTCATCCTCATATACTTTTTAATGCTTCCCTCAGCCATTTATCAGAGTTTACCATTTTGGCTTCAATTGAACAAAATTTGTCTTAACGTTGGACTTCAACTTATAGATTGTATATAATTTTTTTATATTCACTATGACTGTCTAGTACCCTTTCATAGTTTCTATGTCTTTGGTGAATTTGTCATTCATGTTTTAAACTCTTTTGGTCAGCTTTTCTGATTTTTAAAATTTTTGTCTCCAATATTCATGTTGGTCATGTCACAAGATAATTCCATGAACTTTTGGGTCATGTCTTCTTTGAAATTGTTAAATTTCTTTATCTCTCTCTCTCTCTCTTTTTGAGACAGAGTCTTGCTTTTGTAGTTCAGGCTGGCCCTGAGGTCACTAGGTAGCCCACGCCAGCCTCAAACTCACAGAAATCCTCCTGCCTCTGCCTTCCGAGTGCTGGGATTACAGGCATGAGCCACCACTCCCAGCATTATGGTGTGTCATACTGATTGCTGATGGGCATGAGACACTATGTCTGGCACTGTGGTATGTGGTTGCTGAGGATCAAACTTGGTTCCCTGCACTTTCCAGGCAGACGCTGGAACCACTGAGCTAAATCGCTGGCCCTAAATTTATGTCTCCTCTCATTAATTTGTAAAGCTCTACTACCTGGTATTTGTTTACTTCTCCACTGGTTCCAACTAGTTCTGCCTTGGGAATGTGGGGAGACTTTGAGGGGCTTTTGTTATTTTGTTTTCCCATGTTCGTGTGTGTGTGTGTGTCTGTGTGTGTGTGTGTGTGTGTGTCTGTGCATGTGTGCGTGTGTGTGTGAATGTACAACTTTTACAAAGTGACATAAAATCTTTGAAAATAATAGTTTTGAATCCAAAGTAAGGGTCAGCATTACATCAGCCTTTAACAACTCACTCATGTGTCTGGGCTTCACCTCTCATATAGTTCAATGGATGCACTGCACAAATTCTCTGGTAGGGAAGAGCTTGCTGCTCAGTTACAAGCAGTACAATCAGCACAAGGCCTCTAGGTTTCATCTCTTTAAAAAGAGTTGCCTCAGCTACAGAGATACTTTTGGCAGAGACACTCTTCCCAGGACAGCTGGCACGCAGTGACTGGACAGGACAAAGGTATAATGACCAAGTGGCCCAGTTTGAGACATTTAAAGGCACTTTGCAGGGAAACTTTTTCTGTCCAATCCTGCATTTCCCCTCTTCTCTCATAAGTATTAGTCCTTAATAAATAGTTTATATCCCAAACTTCATTTCAACATTCAATATTCATTAAAAATTGAATTTGGATTAAAGTGGACCAAGATTGATAATAACTCCACATCCCTGGTAAATACAAATATAACTTTTCTCTAAAGGAAGATATTTTCATCTTATGATTTATTATTCTTGCAGATAATTTTAAGTACAATGACTATAAAATACTCATGGGCAATCAAACAAAGCAAAAAGAACACAAGAACAATACTCTGCAGAATTAATATGCAGTAGATTCTGGGGAACTCAACATCTCTGAAGAATCTCATTTACTGGGTGTGGAATGCAATCAGGTTCAAGCATGAATTTTTTTTTTTTTTTAGGTTTTTTGAGACAGGGTCTCGCTGTGTGGTTCAGGCTGCCCCTTAGCTCAGCCTCAAACTCACATCACAGCAATCCTCCTGACTCTGCCTCCTGAGTGCTGGGATGACAGGCATGAGCCACCACACCCGGCACTGCCGTATGTGGTACTGGTTGCTGCTGGGCATGAGTCTCCATGCCCAGTATTGTTATGTGGTTACTGGGGAATGAACCCGGGTCCTTGCGCTTGCAAGACAGGTGCCGGAACCACTGAGCTAACTCCCCGGCCCTAAGCAGGAATATTTTTTTAAAAACTCCTTAAGTGATTAAAATATTCACTTTTCTTTAAAAATGTTGACTTAAAATGTTTCAGAAGCTCTGAAGAACATGAACACAATATCTCAGGGTTAATGTAAGGGTACACTCCTAAGAGAGGCTTTCACACACAGAGATTCTGAAGTCACTGAAATCTCTTGATAATATTAAAAGAAAGAAGATCAACTGTCAAATCAAATAATTTCAGAGCTGAAAGTGTGCCTACATATCCATCTCACTTATTTTATAAAACAGGAAATTAAGCATCCCTTAGGAAATATAGAACCAGAACCAAATCACAGACTCTTGATTTTCATTCCATCATATAAAATCTAAAAAGTAACTTTGAAAGTTACTTTTAATTTCCTCTACTACTTCGTTTCTATCA
This sequence comes from Petromus typicus, assembly GCA_004026965.1. Lineage (NCBI taxonomy): Eukaryota > Metazoa > Chordata > Mammalia > Rodentia > Petromuridae > Petromus > Petromus typicus. Next base: position 31,894 of record PVIR01002988.1, on the reverse strand, counting down.
AGTTTACAGAAACCAATTAATTTGAGCTTTTTGTCTCTTATCTCTTTTCATTTTTCTCTCTCTACTCACTGTTACAGTGACTAAGAGCAAAATGGTAAAAGATAGTGATTTTAGTGACAGGCAAGAGGAATGACAAGGTCACTCGGCATTATAAACAGGTATGTGCCATACAGATATTTAGGAGAAAAGGATACACCATAGAGGAAAGACCAAATGCCAAGCTCTGAAACAGAACAAAGCTTCACATCTTTGAGAAGGTCTAAGAACTTCATGTGACTTTAGTGAGGTGAGTAATACAGATTATAAGGGAAGACTAGTAGGCCCTATACTGTCAGTGTTTGGGTAGACCTTTCTCTCGTACAAGTAATTATTTGCAGGATGTTAATAACCATATAGTTTTCTGAATAGAGGTTTCTAGCTTCCAGTAGTAAGAAAGTAAATTATTCTGATTAGTCTTTCAGAAGAAAATAACTAAAATTTGAGTGAAAGTTCATAAAATATTTCTTTCAGATGACAAAATAAAATCAGGAAGCCAGTGTATTAAGAACATAAGAAAGCCACTTTTACTCTCAGAGCATCAGATATCGTCCTTAAAAGCAAAAAATTATTCTGATCATCTCACAGGATCAGGGGCACAGAGGCATAGAGGCACAGACCAAAACAAATGGTCTACACAAAGCTATTAGGAGCCCGTTCCATACAAAAAGCTATTATCCCAAAGGTTTATATCCTCAGCGAAAGGATAAGTGATTTTTATACTCTAAAGTCAGGTTAGCACTGTGATCCATGAAATGCAAGCACTGGTCTTGAATTAAGAGTGACTAAAAATACAGCCACTATCTTGAAATTAGCCAGCAACAAATGCTGGTGAGGCTGTGGAGAAAAAGGAACCCTTCTCCACTGTTGGTAGGAATGTAGACTGGTGCAACCACCATGGAGATTAGTGTGGAGATTCCTCATAAAACTAGGATTAGAGTTCCAATTTGACCTTGCTATTCCCCTTCTAGGGATATACATGAAAGAATTAAAAGATTCATGTCATAGCGACATATGTGCACCCATGTTTATAGCAGCTCAGTTTGTGATAGCGAAATCTTGTAAAAAACCAAAATGTCCATCAACTAGAAACTGGATAAAGAAGATATGGCTTTTCTATAAAATGGAGTATTACTCTGCCATAAAGAATGACAAGTGTGAGTCAATCATAATCAAATGGACATACCTTCAAGACATGCTCATAAGTGAAATAAATAGGGCACAGATGTGTAAATATCATATCTTTTCCCTGATATGAGAAACTGAAAAAGTAAATGAGTTGTAGAGTGTATGTTAGATATTGTAAAATAGAAACTATTCAAAAGGAAATGGGGTAGGGGGTACGTAAAAGGGGAAAGAAAAAATTGTGATGTAATAAAAAAAATGAAACAAAGCTTCTGCATACAGGCGGTGGGTGTTGTAGGGTGGGTAGGGGAATGGGAAAAGATAAGAATCAAGTCAGGTCATATACTGGTACAAACTGTCAATGATAGGTGTGATAATTATATGTATATAAAATGTACCTATTTCATAATTTTTTAAAAAGAATAGATGTTTAAAAAATACAGATTATAATAGGTACATATCGCATCTTTTCTCTGGTATGAGAAAATGAAGATGTAAATGAGTCCTAGCATTGTATGTTATATATTGTGAAATAGAAAATGCTCAATGTAAAATAAGGTGAAAGGGGACAATGTTGAGATTGTAACAAAAAAGTAAGGAAACAAATTTTATATATATGGGGGGGTGGTAGGGTGGGTGGGGCTATG
>PVIR01002988.1:0-29986 GCA_004026965.1 Petromus typicus | reverse complement strand
CAGATTATAAATACTGTATCATTTATATAGTTTGAGAAACTAAAGGTATAAATGAAGTTCAGAATGTATAATAGGTATTGTGAAATAGGAAGAAAATGTCCAAAAAGAAAAGGGAAAGGGGGCAGGGGAAAGTAAAGAAGGGAAAGAAAAAGTTTTATGGTTAAAAAAAACAACAAAAAAATGGAAATGAAGCTTATATATACAAGGGGCAGGGGTTGTAAGGAAGGCAGGGTAAAGCGGAAAAGTGTGAATCAAGATGTGTCATGTACAGGTACAAATTCTCAATGCTGAGTATGATCATATTATATATTTATATTTATATTTATATTTATATTTATATATAGTACTACTAAACTTAATTAAAAATGGTAAAAATCTTAGAGTCCTTTTAGAAATATATCAGTTTTCTTTAGAGAAACATACAGTCATCCTATACTTAAAGTTATTCTTACACAGATTTGCAGGTACCATGACCAGCAAAATAGTCACAGACAAGCACGCACATAAAAACAAAAACACATAAGCACAAACCAGTAGAATCAATTGACACTAAGGATAGACTCATAATGACTATATATTGCAATTATTAAATGCAGGCTATTATAAAACCATGCTTTCTATGAAATTTTACATAATGTATCTGGAAAGAAAACAATGTTGTTTCTATCATTGTAGCTTTCATCACAATTATCACAACATTTTTCACTTAACAGGTACTGTGAATATTTGCAAATTTGGTGTTAACCATATAGACTTTTCCACATGTTAGAATTTTCTATAAATTCCTATATCACATTTTTATTCACTTTGTCAAAGAAATATTCTCACCTATTCATGGTATTTCTAGCATTGTTTTTAGCTCTGTAAATATTACACATACTGAGTTCATATTCTCAAAAACTCATATTTAATTAAAAACATATACAGCTAAATATAACCTCAGGTGATAAGTGTTCAAACAAGAATTACAACTGACACAGATAACTTAATAGATTACAAGATTCCAAAGAACATTCCAGTTGAGGATCTCAAATTCCTTCTTATTTAACCAAGGATGGATACGATATGTGCAGTGAATATTGATTTGGGGAAGGTTCTCCTCTATCACTTTCTGGTTACACAATAGAACAATATTAGCTCTTTATGCTGTATACAAAATATTAATAATTTCAGACTTTGTTCATTACCTTATAAATCATTAGTCACCCTACAGCCTTCGGTGAAAAGTTAGTGTCAGACACCCAGGTAACTGGTGATGTAAATATAGGACCATTCTATACGAGTAAAATCATTGCATTCATTGTAGTGACAGAGGTGTTGACTACAGGAAACACTGCTTGAGCCAAATTAGAAGGATGAGTAAGCATTCATGTTCATTGTGAATTAAGAAGTGTCAGGTACTTACTTGACAGTCAAAATATTAAATACTAATTCATTATTCTGTACAGAAAGAAAATAATTTCTGACTAAATCCCGCAGTAATTTCAAACTTTTCCCCTTAGTATTTACATTATCTGTAAAATCTTTTGACCACTTTTAAGGTCTAAATGTCTTACTATGGTTTGGATTTAGCTCATTTTATATCTGAATGGTAAATTATAATAGTAAAATAACAAAAGATACATTTTTAGTTCTTCCCATGTTTTAAGTGCTTTAGGTTTATTATCTTACTTAGTTTCACCAACAACCTTATGAGTAATTGTGTCTTCTATAATATATGCAGGTAATATATGCAGGTAAAAAAACAGAACCAAAGAGGCTGAACATACAGTCAAGAGGAAGAAGACTGCACAAAATCCACTGTTCTATACCTATGGAAGATGCTTTTAAGCCCCTAGCCATACCCCCAGAATACTTACCAGCTACTCCATATACACCAAAAGAATTTTGTGTCACACAATATACATTTCCAGAAATCCTGGGGATTTAATATCCCAGAGTTCATTCCCTAGATAATGAGGTATGAGAATAGAGGACAGATAGCATTACTTCTTTACCTCTTCTCTAAGACATTTCTGAAGTGCATTCCAGAAATCTTCAGCAATACTGATAACATCATCTTCCTAGTGATATTTCCTTGGATCATCTACCCAATAAACCATTTACACTACAACCTTTGCCTGAAAGGCTACTTCTGATGGAACTTATCTCAAAATAATATCAAGTTTCCTCACCTTCCATTCCAGCACCAGTTATGAAAACAATCTGAAAGATAACCCAGTTCAGCCTTCTATCCACTAATTTTTTTAAAAAAATGTTTAAAAGACAACCTTCATGGTCTACTTATACGATAGAAAATTCACTGGAATATACAAGGAAAATAGTTTGAATATCAGGAAGACAACCCACTTCAGCTGAGAACAATGATAGTTGTAAGCTACTTCTTATTTGTATTGGATAGATCTACTCTTTTGTGAAACCTAAAACTTTTCACTATAGCTCAATCTTCTAGAGCTAATGGAAGGCTGTCACTTTTCATTTGCAAACATTTTACATACTTGAGGAGTCTTCCCAAAGTCCTTATTCCATTTTGATTTGCAATGTTTAAGTGTGTTTCAATGTTTAAATCTTTAAGCACTTAAGAGGGTATTATTAATCTGGAAATAACTTTTAAGAATTAATGATAAAGTCTCCATTCCTGAAACAAGGCTACATATAAATCTTCAAAGACAGATGGTAAAACTATGAAAATCTAATTTTGACACTAATAATTTTGACACTTTTTTCTTATATGCTACCCAGAATTACATTATGCCCCCTTTACCTTCACCTGCAACTTTATTTCCTAATTATAAGTACAAAGAGAAGGCTAACTGGAATTCATGTATGGTATAAAAATTCACAGTAAAACATTAAAACTAATTTTTATTGGATTTTCAGTTTTAAGGTTTGTTAATAATGAAAAGCACCCAAATTCTGGGAAAAATGATGTGATTACTGTTTAATTCTGTGATCTTCTAAGGGTAGAAAATGTGTCTTTTTCCTTTCATAGAACTGTCCAAATTTGAAGAATTTAAAATGAACATGAAAATACTTCTTTTATAAATGTTGGCATTATCGGCTTTCAAGAAATGAATGACTCCCCATCATTATCTACAAATTTACATCATTATATAAATGTCACCTACTATCTCAAAGCTTTTTGCAACAAATTCATCTTTTATTCATCGGTGGCTGTGTACTGGGCATTTTGTGCCATGTCCAAGATAATCATTTTGGAGAAGGACATCTTAAGAATTTCATTTTAGCCTTTTGCTCTTTTGCTTTCTGTTAAGGTCTTGTAAAATTATTTGACTTTTTAAAATAACTCCAAAGTATACTTAACATTAACCTTTTCAAGTGTGTGTCTCTAGCTTCTTCTAACATTCTTCTTATATTAAAATAAATCATTGACTTCTGAGTAAGTTCAAGCCTTACAGTGATTGTGGAGTATATAATAAAAGTTGCTCATTCCCTCTTATATATGATACCTACTTTTTCCATCATTGTAGACTGGGTATCTTTTTGCTCACTCTCTGTACTCACTTGTTTGTATTACACTATCTTGTATGACTCATTTATCCTCTAGATATGTCAATATTGTTTTAAATGAAGTCTCTTTAGTTGATGTGAATTAAAAGTTCTCGCTGACTGCCAAATACATTTTAAAAATCAACCTGAATATAAAAAAGGATATATTTTTGGAGGCAGGAATTCTCTTCCCACTGCCCATAAAAATCACTAATGATCCCTAGGCCACCAATACAGGCAAGTCCTATTTAGAAATCTCTAGAGTTTTTCAGAGGACATGGTTGTGAATACCATCTATGGATGCTCACAAGACCAGGGATGGGCTGACTACTATAGGGCCACACACATACTAACAAAAGCTAAATACATCTGTGGAGAGTTAGAGGCTGTAAGTCTGGAGAATAGAATTCATAAGGGAAGAGAGAAGGAGAAGAAGGTGGGGAGATGAGTGAGGAAGAAAAAATAAAGTGAACAAGTACTTTTGGTGGACTTCAGATCCAATTTTTAGTGGTAATTTATGGGTCAATCTTATGAGATTTCCTCTTCCACGTCGTACTCTGAAAACCTGTTCACAAACTAGGTGGAAACAAGCGTTCCTGCTTAGATGTGGGAGGTGGGCACGGATGAAAGAGGTACACAATAATCACCTGGCTGCTTAGAAAACAAAGTGCAATATTTTCCCTAGTCAGTTATTGTTGCAAATCCAGCAGTTTCACATTTAAAGATTAGAATTCACAAAATTAACATAACATGTAATTAACACCCTGGGCATAAATTTTAATCTTTATTCTCCTCCAAATGGACATTTGTTTTCTCTGGAGCCTCATGTCACATGGATTATTTATGATGCTTTTGTTAATGTACTTTTGAGGCACACTTAGAAATATTTAGAGGCATGTAAGAGGTTTTTCAACGAAGGTCAAGGAAACTTTCTGCCATAATAGGCTGATGATTCAGGCCTTGTGGTCTTCAGCACCTTTCCCTCATGTGCTGGCCAGTCCTGCTGACAGTCTCATCCAGGTGGACATGGAGATATACAACTACAGTCTTCTGAAAGATCCGCCATGATCAAAGCTCTTTTTGGCAATGGGAGACAATCTTACATTGTCTCTGACCCCACAGAGAATGTTCCCAGTGCTGATTATTAAATTGCTGTTATAGTCACAAATATACTTTGTGGATAAGCTTCATCATTACCTCCTCTTCCTCCTCCACCTCTTCCTTTGGTGCTTTCCTCTTCATGCTTCTCTTTTGCTCTTCACCCACTTGTGATTTTATCATGTCTGATTTTCCTAACATTCTTACAGTTTAATGCTGTCTTCTTGTTCTTTATAGACCTCTCATTCTCTATCCCCACAAACACATCTCACATCTCCATGTAGCTCACTTTTTCTTTGTCCATCCAGACTCAAAAAGTAAGAGCTTTCACACCTGTACATCTAGATATTCTCTAATCTTCATTTTTTTCCTATGAAGAACTGACACAGGAGCCAGTTGCAACATTTTATTCTATATAATTTAGCCATACTGCATTTTCTTAAGAAAAAAGCTAAAAAAAACTTAGTATTTTATTTTGGTTCCTTTTTTCTCCTATTTCCTTAAATCAAAAATATTTAAGAGCTTCTTTTTATTTTCTGATACTACAAACATGGGGGAGGGGAATAAGGTTTTGTTTTCCTTCAAAAAGAATCCAGAGCAGATAGTTTTAGAGATTCAGCTCTATTGAAAGTAAAGTGTAGGCTTGTAATGTGCTGTAAATAATAGCACATTTCCCAAAGCTGTCCATGGTTTATACGGAGGACCCCAATTAAACTCAAAACAGCTGAAGAATAAACCTGACAAAGAAAATTCATTTAAAATGTACTAGAGATATTAGACTATATGGAATAAGTCAAATTCTAATTTCCTTAAAGTTGTGAGCTACCATGCTTTGGTAAGGTCAAGTCCTAAATAATAAATTATTTTTATTTTACACAGTCAAATACACAAGCTATGTTTTTACAGGTGCCTGACTGGACTTTTTGATGAGTTCACATATTTAGGACAACCAAATCTAAATAAAATATCATATTTTTAACCCTGTAGTTCTTTCTGTCACCTCTTCTTCCTTGATATTTAAGACATTGACCTGATTTCTTATGTCAATCTTTATTCCTGTTTCAAAATATATGAGAGCCTGGATAAGAAACAATTCACCAAGTTTCTATATCCTAATACCCTGATATTGGTTAGAGTGTGGATAAGAGTCTGGAAGATAGCAACGCTGAACATGTAGCAACTCTTGATTTTCATGAACAGGCTTCCATTCCAGTTTACCATGAGTAGTAGGCCCAAGTACTGCAGAAAAATGTGGCAGTGATCATTTGACTTGTCAGTGAAATTGAGTTATGGCTAAAATTTGCCTTAGTAGCCTACAGTATTCTTACTTAATGAAATATCTAGACTTTAAATATTTGTTTACAAATCGGTAGCTAGAATTTTGAAAAAATACTCTCTAATTTTGGTATAAGGAGTTTAATTACCATTCCTCTTGGTAGAGATCAGATAAAATTGTCTTTGAATTAAAAGAACAAGTTTTTCTGAATGATGTCCTGCACAATAAAGGCTGAGTGGCTGAATCATTCTTAGGCTTCTGAGTGTAAGTCATAGCTTTATAGCTACAAGAACTTTCATCTTCCCTTCCAGTACTATAATTTCTTCATTATTTCCTTCCCTCAGTTTACTCTCCAAAGATATTGGAAATGAAGAGCAGGACACATTAAAATGTGATAGCTTTATGTCCTATGTATCCTAGAACTATGTCATCAGGGCTTCTCCCACTTGCATGCTGCCTTTTAGATTAACCAAATTCTTTGAGGAAAAGAACAGAAAAGAACTCTGAATCTGGCCTTAGATTGTTTTAAGAGTAGATTTTCCAAGATGACCTCAGAAGTGGCGCTGCCGATTCTTCCTACCCATTAGTATTTATGTGCAGTGTCCTGAAAGAAGTGTCCATTTTGCCAATTAGTTCACACTCATTTGGACACATATCTGACAGGAAGAAAGATGTCTTCAAATTTACTAGAGCTGAAGGACCACAGGGTGAAAAAAAGAAAATGAAGCATTGTGTTATGAATATTTCGGAACTCACTGTGCCAGGTATTTCTAAATATTCAGTATAGAAGGGTTTCCCAATATATTTAGTAGGCAACTATCAGAATAAGTGATACCTGGCTGTCTACACTCATGTAGGTAATTTCATTAATTTGTCGCATCTAATTGTGATTATCATTTCCAAGTTGTTTCTATCAGACTACTGAATCTTCCTACATTTTATCCAGCTGCCAAACAATTACCATTAATCCTTCATCTGTTCAAATGTCTTAAAACTTACTGACATGATGTACTGACCTTCAGCTTCCTTTTGAAATATTCACCAGCTTTCTTACTGCTTAAAATTGTGAAATATTTCTTAATCATACATTTAGCCTGACATAGATAAATTACATAGAATGAAATAACAGGTATGTGATTCTTCTGTGAAAGAAGGAAGACAGAAAGAAAAAAGAAGAAAGAGAAAGAAAAAGAAAGAGAAAAAGAAAAGAAAGAAATTTGAATGTTGCTCTACTAGGAGTCTACTAACCCCTCATTTATATCTGTTCAGTACTTTATCTAAAACACAACACATTGCCAACATAATCTCTGGACAGTTTTATTTTCTAAAAGAAAAACTTTTAATATTTAGATGTTTGATGCATTTAGATTATATTTTTGTGCATGATGAGAAATATGGCCGTAGGTTTAATCTCTGGCATGTGGAAAGCCAGTTTTTCGAGCACATTAGTCTTTCTTTCATTGAAGGTGCTTGGGCCCTTTGTCAGAAATAAGGTGGCTACATGTGTTTGGAGTTGTTTTTGTATTTTCTAATCTTTTCCACCGCTGATTCAAAAATTTATTTATTCTTGCTAGTACTGTTGAACCTAAGCAACTGAAGTGACTCCATTTGTAACCAATTCCTTCGTCCCACTTCTTTATTTTGGAATTTGACCCTTTAACCTAACTGCTCACTCTGCTTCTATAAACGTGCTTACTCAATTTTATTGCTCATACGTCCTGAAGTAAGCCTCTCCCAGCCCCTCTAGGAACAGAACACCTGACTAGTTGCTAATCACTAAAAATGTGGTTACCTGAAGCCATTCACTGACAAGTTGACAGCTACCCATTGGGTGTAAATTCCCTCACTACCTTCAACTCTCCTACAAGACTTAAAAACTGTACAATCCCAACTCAGGGCTCCACTTCTGTATGAGGTGGAGTCCACATGCACGAATAAACTTCCATCTTTTAATATGTGTTGTGTGTCCCAGTGTGGAATTATCTCTCGCTCTCTTTAATACAACAGCACCATGCTATTTTTATAAGAGTGGTTTTGTAGTATAATTTCGAGTCAGAGATTGCAGTATCTCTTGCCTTTCCTTTGTTGCCCAGAATTCTTTTTGATGTCTCCTCTGATTCCAAATGAATTTTAGGATTTTTTTTTCTAATTCTGTGAGGTATGCTATGATATTTTGATTGAAATTACACGAATCTGTATAATAGTTTTGGAAGTATGGCCATTTCACTATACTAGTTCTCCCTACTCAAGATCAAAGGATATCTTTCCATTTTATGATATTCTCTTCAATCTTTGGAAGACATAAGATAGGCACAGACCTTATGAACAAAACTCCAATCACATGGAAATAATACAAATAATCAACAAATGGGATCTCATTTTATGAAAAAGCTTTTGCAGTGCAAAAGAAGTCACCAACAGAGTGAAGAGACAACTTACAGAGTAGGAAACTTTTTATAATACTTTCTCAGACAAAGGACTAATATCTACAGTATATAAAGAACCCCAAAAGGTCAGACTTCACAAATTGAAAGGCTCAACACAAAAATAGTCATCTGAGGTGAATACATACTTCTCAGAAGAAGTAGAAATGGCAAATAAATGCATGAAAAAAATTTAACATCACTGGTTATTCAAAAGATTCCAATTAAAACAATGCCAAGATTTCATCTCACTCCAGAAAAAATGGCTATTATCAAGAAGTCAACCAATAACAAATGCTTGGGAGACTATGGGGGTAAAGAAATCCTTCTTTGATGGTAGTATGAATGTAGGCTGGTGAAACCACTGTGGAAATCAGTGGGAGATTGCTGAAAAACCTAAAACTAGAGGTTCCATCTGATCCAGCTATGTCTTTTCTTGATAACTTTGTGAAAGAATTACAAGCACCCTACCAGAGTGATATATCACACTATGTTTATAGCAGCACAGTCTCTAATAGCTAAATCTTAGAAGCAGCCCAAATGCCCATCAATCAATGAATGAAGAAAAATCTAATATTTTTATAGAACAGTGTACTACTCTGCCATAAAGAATAAATTTGAGGCATTTACATTAAATGGATGCATCTAGAGATCATACTCTTAAGTGAAATATATTGGACACACATGTTTAAATATCACATTCTTTCTCTGGTGTGAGAAAGTGAAAGTGTAAATAAGCGTCAAAATGTATAATAAATATAGAGAAATGGGAAGAGAATGTTCAAATATGAAGGGGAATAATGGAAGGAGGAAGATAAAAGAAGAAAAGGAAAAGAAAATGAAGAGAGAAGGTAAATATAACTAAGATTTTGTAAACAAAGAGAGTAAGAAGCATTAAAGGGAGGGGAGAGGGCCAGGGATATAGCTCAGTGGTTCCGGCGCCTGTCTTGCAAGCTCAAGGACCCGGGTTTGAACCCCGGTAACCACATAACAATACTGGGCATGGAGACTCACCCAGCAGCAATCAGTACCACATACCACAGTGCCGGGCGTGGTGGCTCACGCCTGTGATCCCAGCACTCAGGAGGCAGAGGCAGGAGGATTGCTGTGATGTGAGTTGGAGGCTGAGCTCAGGGCCAGCCTGAACCACAAAAAGCAAAACTCTGTCTCAAACAAACAAACAAACAAAAAAACCCTAAAAAAATAAATAAATAAAAAATAAATGGAGGGGAGAAGATTATGGGGGGAAAAAGAACAATCAAGATATATTATGAACAGTAAAAATGCCCTATGATGAATGTGAGCATTATACATATGTAAAATGTACCAATAAAATTTAAGAAAAAACTAAAAGATGAGAGAAATTATGGTAATTGGAAACACTGTAAGTATTTTAACTTCCTTCTAGATACTAGCAAGTTGCCCATATACTAGAAATATAGTTCTTAATTCATTCATTTATTCAGGTTTCATTAAGTATCAATCTGAGCCAGGCACTGTGCTCCATACAGTTATTAAAGCCAACCCTTCACTCAAGTAGCATCTTAGCTAGTGTGGAGAGAGACAAGAAAATAATTATAATGCCACATTTTGTTACAAACAAACTAAGATCAATTACCAGTTTAGTGGATCAAGATGGAAGGAGTAGGATTAAGGAAGGTAAAAACAAAGTAAAATGATTTTCCAGGCAAAAGGAACAGCGTATACAAGGGCACAAATGCTGAAGGGGAAACCCTATCAGTGAGAGTAACTAAATTTTAGAAAGGCTCCATCTTTCAAGACTCTTAAGACTGCAATTGGTATGCTTGCCTCAGGCTCCTCAAATTATTTGAGCTATGAACTAGTATTAGAATAATATGAAACAAAACATTAAGTAACCTTTCTATTGTGTGCATACATAATGATTTGTTAACACATGTGATCGGGAATAGATCATAAAGTTATTTACTGATAAATCAATTTCAAATCAGCTAAATAGAAAACAAAATATACTCTTTATAAAAATCATTCAAGTAAGAACATTGTCTTGGGGCAGGGGTTCTCAAACTTTACGATACACTAGAGTCATCAGGAGGACTTGTGAAACTATAAATTGTAGGGCCCAATTTCTAGAGTTTCTGATTCATCATGTACATGGTAACAGTGAAGACACCACAAGTATAGTAATGAAAATGCAAATCACACAGATCCTTATATTTTAAACATAAATCAAATTACAACACTTCCAAAATAACAGATTGCACCCAAGACGTTTTCTAACTGAAGTCTAGGGACTGTAAATCTCTAGTCCATTTTGTGCATTCCCTCAGGCCCCCATCTACTTAGCTTTATCTTCTGGGCATCAGAAAGCAATGTGCTTTAAATAATTTATTCACATGCTAAAAGCTTTCTTTTTGAGGAATCTGGTCTGTCCTATACTGTAGCACTTTCTGAAATATTCTGTTATATAAGGAACAAATTACTCCCGAATTTAAGCAGATGTCAACAGTTATTACCCTCATGAAGGCTGATCATGAAATTGTAGAGCGGTCTTTAGCATTTTCTCTTTTTGATGAAGAGGAAATCAGGAAAAACAAATGTCAGACTCAGGGTCCAGATTCTTAGAGCTGAATTTAAATAATGAAATAAGCGCCTTCTTTCCTTCTTTGCTTCCTAAAACATATATGGCATTTTGGCTAAATGAGCTTTTGCTAGTATAGCCACTGAACACATGCACACAAACCGTCATGTAATCCAAGCCCCAGAGAAGCCTTAAGTTCTTTAAATGACAAAATGGTTGTGGTCAAATAAAGTAAAAGCAGTGAATCTTTACTTTCACCCAGAGGAGCTTGCTTCCTACTTGCACTATCACAAAATCCTGCTGGTTGAGGGAGCCTCTGGTACAATGACTCCGCAGTTATTTTAAGTGTCAGCGTGGGAGGGTTGGGGGATGGAATGGACACAGGGTTGATGAATTCCCTTTCTCCACCTCTGGAGGAAAGGAACCCTGGGCAAGATGTTACCTTATTTACTCAGAGAGACAAGTAAGTATTTGTGGAATAGATTAGATTTGGCCAATGGAAAGGAAGGAGGAACATTAAATTGGAAACATTGCCAATTGCTAATAATTTTGAAACAAAACCACACAAAGAGCCGAAGGATATACTTTCAAAAACATTTTAATGAATGTATCACCATTCATTCTCTTCTGTTTTGGTGCTCTTGATGGATTGAGCTGAAATATCTGCCTAGCTCTTATCATCTGTGTGGAATTGGGGCTGTCAGAGTCATGATGGAAAGCAGACTTAGCTAAGCCAAGTTAGGAGCAACATATTTCACTCTATGGTACATTTCTTTGTACTGAGAAATACATTTATATGTAATTACATACATTATTACATATACTATGCAAATACAGTACATGTATTTACCTACATCATTTGCTGTCTAGACACTTCCACAAAGATTTCTTCTTCCTGCTACTGCCCTGCACTTCTCTCCCAAACCCATCCCAGAATGTCAGATGAGAGAGGACAGGGACACACAAGAACAAAGAAAGCAGCTACACTCTTTAATATCAGAACCCTGATGTTCAGGTCACATAATTGAAGTCTAGTCTTATACATTTTAATTCCAAGCTATGAATTCCCTAAAGAAAATCATAATATCTAAATACCACAGTACTTAAAGAAAATATCTGACAAAAAAGAAGATATTTATCAAATGCATAAGCATCAAGAATAAATGAAGCATAAGTGGATTAGTGTTTCCTTGCTATAGAGTCTGAAAAAACCCAACCTCAAATAATTATTTCTATTTTAATATACAGCAAATTATCCATAACTAATGACTTTTTAGGATGCATTCTGTTGTTATTAAACCATTAAACCACAATGATGACTACTGTATTTCATCAATTCTAAGGTGAACTTCAAAAAAAGAAGTTCTTACATCTCTGAATCAAGATGCATCTTACAATCAATGGTGTAATGGTTATATAGGCAAACATATTTTTTTTCATTTTCAGTATCATGTGCAACAATGCATCTTATGTCCAGTGATGTTTTCCATTTGATGATACATGTGATTATCTAATCTAAAAAAGAGTAATTCATATTTTTAGTAATTCTCAAAGTACCAGGTACTGAGTTTAAGTAATGGGGAGGCAAAGATAAATAGAAAATGTCCTTGATTTCACAATTAATAGTATAGTAAGGGAGCCATATATGAGCTATTAAGTAAGTTCAAAATTTAGTGCTATTGATATAGAGAGGGAGGAAAATTTCATTCTAATTAAGGGATTTGGGAAAGTCATGGAAGAGGTCATTTCTGAAATGACTCTTGAAGGATAAGTAGGTTCCCATTGTTCATATTTGATGCAAAGAGACACAGATGTGGAAGGTTAAAGGAAACGATCTAGTCTAAGTAAAAGAAGAAGCAAATCCATAGCATATGGAATTACTCGAGAACTATCAGAGAGTTGTGATATTAACTGAGTAGGGAAAGTAACCAGCAAGCCCTGGTTGGTATGATAGAGGAGTTAAAATTCAGATTGGATGGTGCACATTAAGTTTGAGGTATTTGTATTAAGATGGGATGTAGTAGTCCACATTTGCCGTTTTTGATTGCTATTTCATACTGGATTTCCCCACTATATCAGTCTAACTGGGAGAGCTCACTTCCCACCATGGAAGGAGAGAGAGAGAGAGAGAGAGAGAGACAGAGAGAGAGGGGAAAAAAGCCAAATATTTGCTGTGCTGATTCTTTTGCTGCTAGGGTATAGTTGTAAGACTTAACCTTACCCAAGTAGACAAACTTGCACACTTACTCAGTTTGATCCTGAGCTAGTGATGCAAAAAATGCAAGGCCAGGGAAGAATTCTTGTAGAGATGAGGATAATAGACTGGAATCCAGTGTCCTATAGAAGTTGCAGTCAGCAGCCTGCACTGCCCTTTTCACCACACTGGTTGTACTAAGTAATTTGGGCTAGAGACCTAGGTGTGTTTTGACTATTTTGCATCCTGGGAAAGCAGTGCTTCAGCTTTCCCACGTATTCTTGAAAAATGATTTTCAATGTGTTGTTCTTCTTTGTGAGTCAGTTTCTGCAGTGTGTAAAGTAAGAGCTTTGGGTCCTACAGACATACATCAGATGTCTGACCAAGATTGTGAAAATCAGCACACCACACAGGAGAGTAGTCAGCCTAGAGAATTAGATAGGGGAATTGTTTGACTAGGATTGAAAATTAGAGCTAAGGGAGACAATACAGATAGATGACTGAGGAGAAAAGGATAAATGAAATGTCATCATTTTGGAGGAAGGATGAAGCAAGAACTCTCAGCATCTGTGAGAGAAGGTAAGGAGCAAAACATTATTAAAAAACACAGGCCCCGAGAGCCTACTATATCCTGAGTATCTCGCATAAGTTAAGCATCTGACATTTACAATAATTGAGTTATATATTGCTATCCTTATTGATGTGGTAAATGAGATACATAGATCTTAACTAAATATTTTTCTGAAAATCACGTAAATAATCAGTGATGTAACCAGTATTAAAAATCATATTTTTCTGATTCCAACACTGGACTGGATCTCTTCAAGAAAGAAACCATACAGAAGTCAAAGATAAGGCCTTATTCAGAGTTCTGAACTCTGGTTTCCCATGCAATCACCTAGAGAAATGGAAATGCCTAGGGCCCACCCCCAGAGTTTCTGTTTTGATAGCTCTGCAGTGGGGCCTGTGGACTGAGAAATTTAAGAGCTTTGCAGGTATTTACAATGTATAAAAGTTTGAGAACCACCATGCTAGGGGCATTTCAGCAAAGAAAGGAAATGACGGGAAGAACAAGTGAGAAGTTAGGCTACAGAGCCAGTAAGTGCTGAAGTGAAACACTGATAAAGAACAGTGCAGTGGGGGGAACGGATTTGAGGGACATGAATTTGAAGTGGGATGAAAGGTAAGTTAAAAATGGACATAGAGAGTGTACACTATTCTCACAGTACCTGTAGAGTTGAAGAATTGTTAACAGGTAGTCACTGAAGAGGCATGCAGTCTGAGAAAATGTTTTGGGAAGATGCAAAGTTATGGAGAATATCTGTGGGCTGAAGGAAAGTGACCCATGGGAAATGGGAATTGGAAATAAAAGGGAAAACTAGGTTCTGGAGATGATGAAATCAGTTATTCATAAGGGAAGAAAAGTTACTTTGGGCAAGGAACAAGATGCTTCTTTCAAAAGAGTAAAATATATTTATGTGTTGGAGAGAGCCACGACAGTGAGAAAGCAATGAGAAGAGTTTAGGGAAAGTAAAAGAATGGAATTGGAAAGATGAGATTAAGAAACAGAACAAAGAAGTCAAAATAGCATTCACATGAGATCATATAAAATTTTAAGTGTAATTAACACACTTAAATTAACACTGTAAACAACACTCAGTAGTTTTGAGGTGAAAAAAATGGAATTTACTCACCACAGCACTGATATAGTGGTAGTTCAGGAGAGTGAGAAACTATGGGAATACTACTAAGATGATACATGAACACATATTTAAAATCCAAATAAGCCTGTTTACTTTGACATAAGATTTAGTGTATCAAAATTTAGATGAGCTTCCATCTACAATCTGGTGCAAAAATATATGAAGTTCAAACACCAATTGAAATATATATATATATCCTGTGACTGGTGATGACTCTAGAGGAAGAAGTTGTGGTTTCAAATCAAGAAATAATTAGAATTGATTAGACTAGAGTCCTACATAATTAATTTTGTTGTTCATCTTTCCTGCTTTCAGAAGACTACATTTCAGACCTTGACCCAAATATATATATGTATAAAATCACCTCACTCCAGCAGCCAGGGAGTTAGCTCAGTGGTTCTGGCGCCTGTCTTGCAAGCACAAGGACCTGGGTTCAATCCCCGGTAACCACATACCATTACTGGGCGTGGATACTCATACCCAGCAGCAACCAGTACCCACATACCACAGTACTGGGCATGGTGGCTCATGCCTGTCATCCCAGCACTTGGGAGGCAGAGGCAGGAGGATTGGTGTAATGTGAGTTGGAGGCTGAGCTCAGGGCCAGCATGAACCACAAAGTGAGACCCTGTCTAAAAAAAAAAAAAAAAAAAAATCACCTCACTCCATAATGTTAGCTCTCTTGGCAATGTCTTTTTCAATTCAATGAGGAGAGGAAGAGTTTCTTAAAAATTGCTCAGGTTGATGTATTTCTTTCCTTTCTGTTAATTCAGATCCCTGAAGGCTGTAAATTCCCAATTGTTTCTTAAACCTCATTTTAGCCATAATATTTTATTGGTGACACAGTTTTTGAGAAATGTTCTCTACAGTGCCATTAAGCTTAGTACTTTCTGTTCTCTGAAATGCTCTTTCAACCTGAAATCTGGTATAAAAGGTCCGTTCTTCAAAACTGTACATACTACGAATCACTTGTCTTGTTCAGAGACAAAGCTACAGATTGTTTAGAGGTTATATAAGCAGAAAACTATAAATAGAAGCAAGGAAATGATTAGCACAACTCTCAGTTTAACAGTTGTCTCTGTGTGGAGACCAAAGAGGTGATTCGGGAGGAACATATAAAGGCTTTCAAGATCCTGCTAACATTCTGTTTCTTGATCATGCCACTACATCCTATTTCCTTGTGGTTGTGCACATTTTTATATGTAATTGTACTTTAATAAAAATGTATTAAAAACAACTAAACACAAGTAAAATAAAAGAAGCAGTTGTGCTCTATCTATCCCTGAGGGATAAAGAATAGTTTGGGAGAAATTTGACATCTGCATAGCAGTTCTCAAATTCCGGTTATATTGTACTGTTTCAGAATCCAATAACACTAATTGCTGAAATGTGTTAAAATTAGGCTTTTCTGATTTATTAATTCTCCGAAAATTTTAGCATTTTCCTGCAGGTAATTTATTTTAACACATATTTTTAAATATTTTATTTTTTCACTTTTATATTCAGGAATTAAAACTATGCTAAAATCCAAGCAATTTAACTATAATAAAAAAGGCAAAAAATGACAATGCTAATGAGGATGTAGAGAAAGGGGAACTTTTATGCTGTTGCTGAGAATGCAAAATAGGTGTGTCACTACAGAAAACAGTATAGAGGCTCCTCAAGAAATAGAAATAGAACCACCATATGATTCAGCAATTGCATTGCTGAGTATATATCCAAAGGAAATGAGAACAATATGTTAGAGATATCTGCACTTCCATGTTTATTATAGCACTATTCGCAATAATCAAGACACAGAGTCACTGGAAGAGTCCTTCAAGAGATAAATGAGTAAAGAAAATGTCATGTAACCTGTGTACCTAATGGAATACTGTTCACGCATGAAAGGAACAAAATCTACTGCTGTGCTCCTCCTTGACATCATAATGTTAAGTGAAACAAGCCAGACATGGAAAGAAATACCACATGATTTCATTCATATGCAATCTGAAAAGCTCAGTTTATAGAAATAGAGATCAAAAATAGTAGCTACCAGAAACTAGAAAGTAGGCGCAGGTATAGACCCAAAATCACATCCAGAAAGAGAATGATTAAAGTTAATAATATTGTGTTGCATAATTCAAAATAGCTGGAAGACAAGAATTCAGATGTTCTCATGACTTGATAGCAGCCATTCTTTCTGGTTTGAGACAGAATCTCAGTGTTGATTTAATTTGCATTTCTTGAATGGCCAACAATGTTGAACTTTTTCCATGTATTTGTTGGCCATTTGGCCTGCTTTATCTGAGAAATGTCTGTTCATTTCAGATGTCTATATTTTAATTGGGTCTTTAAATTTGGGAGGAGGCCAAATTTTTTGAGTTATTTATACATTCTAGATATTGGACCTTTAAGTAGTTGCTGGAAAAAAAAATGTTTTCCATTCTGTAGGTTGTCTCCTCTCTGTTGATGGTTTCCTTTACTTTGCAGAAGTTTATTTGTTTGTTTGTTTGTTTGTTTGTTTGTTTGTTTGAGACAGGGTCTCGCTTTGTAGTTCAGGCTGGCCCTGAGCTCACTATGTAGCCCACACAATCCTCGAACTCAGGGCAATCATCCTGCATTTGCCTCCTGTGTGCTGGGATTACAGGCGTTAGCCGACAAAAGAAGTTTTTTTTTTAAATTTAATTATTTTCATTAGTTGATTCTTGGTATTATTTCTTGAACAACCAGGAATTTGTTCAGAAAGTGTTCGCCTACACCTATATCTTTAAGAGTTTTACCTATTTTGTCTTCTGCTGATTATTTCTGCTTTAATGTTTACATCTTTAATCCAAGTTGATTTTAGTTGAATGGTAAGAGATAGAGGTCTTAATTCAGTCTTTGGTGTGTGCATAGTCAGTTTTCCCAGCATAACTGGGGCTATCTTTTCTCCAGTGAAAGGATTTGATCCTTTTGTCAAAAAGAACTGATAACAAATGCTGGCAAGGCTGTAGGGAGAAAAGAACCCTTCTCCATTGTTCTGGGGGCTGTAAACTGATATAAACACTAGGGACATCAGCATGGCGATTCCTCAAAAAAACTAAAAGTAAAAATTCCAGTTGACTCAGTCATCACCTTCTAAGTATCTTCCCAAGAGTCAAAGACATCTGCATACCCATGTTTATAGCAGCATATTTCATAATAGCTAAATCTTGGAAATAGCCTATATGTCCATTAACAGATAAAAGTTTTAAAAATGTAGTATTTATACATAATGGAGAACTACTCTGCCATGAAGGTAAAATGAAGTTATTTGTAGGAAATGGATGCACCTTAAGACCATAATGTTAAATGAAGCAATTTAGCCACATAAGTTTAAATATAGAATAATTTCTCTTCTATGAAAAACTCAACACATATACATATATTATGAAATAAAAGACAAATAGGGAAAAAGAGAAAGAAAAAAAGCTTGATAATTCAGCCTGACAGTGTATCTAAAAGTTTACTTGACTTAGTAAAATTGTCTTACATGCTTTATATGTTCTTTGACCTCTTATTCTGGTTTTCAGTCTGTATATATGATTAACTTAATAAGATCTTATAAGGTTAATAAATGAATTCAATGTTGGAAAAATAATAAAGGAGTAAAGGTTGGGAGGAATTGAAATGTGTTATGTACATGTACCAATTTCATATAGTGAATATAATCATTATATGCTGCAAGTGCATATCAAGAAATGTAAAATATATTTTAAATAAAAAAGTAAAAAATGCATAATTGGCATAAAAATATTCTCATCACAAAAATGTTCATGATAAGTTACCTAAATTTCCTGAGGTGATCAATACACAATGTATAAAGGTACTAAAACATTACACTAAAAATTATCTGTAATTATTATCTATTAATATAAATAAACTTTGTAGTTTTCTATGAAAATAAATAGACATAACTCTTCTCAATAACTGACCTTCACATTTCTGCCAGAATACTACCAAAGATAAATGCTCAGTTTCGAAATCACTGCTATTGTTATAATTTTCTTCCTTAGAGGAACTAAATTCAGTCTCTGCAACTTTGATAATTGTTTCCAGTTCCACACTCCAAAACAATATCAAATGTGTTAAATTGTTTTTCTATATCTATGCTAAATTGTTAAATAGTAGAAAACAACATTTAATAGAATAGCCTTGGGGAAAGTTTTATCTCTCTAATTACTTGGTCTTATTTTTTTCATATAAAGTGGAGTGAAATGACCTCTCATGTTAGGTTAAGACAATTGCATATATTATACATTCAGCACCAGAAACAAATCTACTTCCCTAGAGTTGCAGTATAATAAATTATATCTTTCAGAAATTATGGTTGAAGATAATACATTTCTTCTTTGTTCTTTTTTCTCTAGCCTGAACCTTAAATTACTTCAAGCTACTCTTTTTGTGGCATGCTCTCTAGACCTCTCATAGTCCTGAATCTCACCTTCTTGCAAAATCAGGGATTGCACCTAAGTTGTTCACTATACAGACAACTCTAGATATTATATCTGCTCAAGATCTAGCATAGTGACTAGCACGGAGAAGTTATATTCTCCAGATATCTCCTAAGAATTCAGAAAAGAATGAGAAATTTGATGTTATCAGTTATAATTAGTGGAAGTTTGCAATGATGACTAACAGGATATATATTTATAAAAGTAAGATCTGAGATGAAGTTTTAAACTAACTCTCCCTTCCACCAAACAATAATGCCACCAAAACAGCTCTTCATCTTTCTCTTTTGTCTGATACTGATGGAGCTTCAAGGAGGAGAGGAAGGAGAATAATGTTTTTCCTTCATGATCAACATCAACATTCTCTCAGGGACCATATTTTGCAGTTTATTCTAAAAGGAATTATTTCATTTAAGCCTGAGAAAAAGTCTTTTAGTCAAGTACTATTAGTATTCCTTTTATGCTCGAGGAAATTGGAAAGTTTACTAAAAAACTAACATTGCATTTAGAGTAATAATCAAAATAGTGATTCCACAATAGATGTGATTCTTTGTTTTTTAACTCAAATTCTTCCTGACTAACAAACTAGAAAACAGACAGCTCAATGCAATTGCTCTCTCCTTGGGGAACTGGCCCAAGACTGTATTAGTTCTCCACGGTTGCCATAACAAAGCACTGCAGATTGGGGGGCTTAACAGAAATTTATATTCTCACAATTGTTGAGGCTATAATTCTGAAATAAAGGTATCAGCAAGGCTCATTTCACTTACAGCCTTTCTCCTTGGCTTATAAATGGCTGTCTTCTTCTAGTATTTATAGACAATCTTCCCTCTCTGTGGATCTGTGCCCAATTTTTTTTTCTTAAAAGGGCACCAGTCATATTGGTTTAAGACCCATTCCTATGAATCCCAATGACTTCATTTTACCTTAATTATTTTGTTAAAGGGTCCATGTTCAAATACATTCACATTCTGAGGTGCCAATGGTTGTTGTTTCAACATATGAACTTGGCGGCTGGCAATTCGGCTTCCATATCTGCCCTAGCAAGTAAGATATTTGAGTTTGCATCTTTACTATTAGTAAATGTCCGTGGATATAATTTATGAGTTTGGTAAACATAAATGGAAGAAACTAATGTTTATTTTCATTAAAAAACAAGGTGAAATTTAGTACTCTCTTTCATAATGCTAAATGAAATAAATCAAACACAGAAAGTTAAATACTGCATGGTTTTTTCCATATGAGAAACCCCAAATATAAATGATTTAAAGAGAAAAAAGAAAATTAAGTGATAGGAAACAAGGAGATAGATTTTGTGGAGATTTGAGGGAAATCTGCACATGGAAGGGGATGGAAGAGAAGGGAAGGAAAGAGGTGAAAAGGGTCAAGATTATATATATATATATATATATATATATATATATATATATATATATATATATATATATACACATACATATACACACACATACCGATATCTCATGATGAGTGTACTGATTATGAATTACAAACATATACTGATGAAATTAATTTAGGTAACAAAGCACAGTAATACAAGGTGCATCTCTGAGTTTGTTACCAAAGTCATAGGTATTTTTATGTCATATTACAGTTGATGCAGATATCTCACACACTATTTATACTCATCACTACACTGAAATTGTGACAGTTTATGGACTCACTACTGAACCTTTGCTTTTAACACATTAATAGAGAAATATTGTCTTACTATATCACAATCTTGTTTCAAAGTATGTTTACTCCAGGGTAATTGATTTTCTTTTAAATTTTAATTTATTTTTCACATTTTAAACATACTTCTGACTATTCAAATTGTAAAAGGTGGTATGGGTATAGTAACGTGGGAAAATGTGATGGCAAAAAAATAAAAGGAAACAAAGCTTAGGTATATATGGGGCAGAGGGTTGTAGGGTGGGCAGGGGAATGGGAAAAAATGAGAATCAAGTCATATTATATACTGGTACAAATTTTCAATGTCGATTGTGATCATGATGTGTATATAAAAATGTACCAATAAAATCAATTAATAATAAAATCATACATCTGAAAAGAGGATTTGTAGGCCTCATCATATGTCTAAGTGGTTTCCGGCACAAAAATTTAAAAAACCCCTATCTAATGGACTTAAATGCAGATGATATTCCAATTACAGATGAAACCAAGCCAATTTTGACAAGGCAAAATAAGTAGACAATGATATTCTTGCTTAAATTCTTCACTAAAATATCTAATTTCTTTATAATCTGAGATTTTCACTGTGTATGTTGTGCCTCTGAAGCATGTCAACTCACAGATCCATTTTCTTTTATATTAGTTTAATCAGGCGTCAACCATGTCCTTTCTATTGAGGTCCTCAACTTGGGCATTGCCTATTCTCTACCCATTTTGTTCATAAGGTCCCTGGGTTCTGACTTTATAGCTTCAGCTCTTTCAGCTTAGAGTATTCCCTGAGGAGGACAATGGCCTATGATTTTTCTGAAGGAAATTAATGCTTGTGTTCGTTGGCTTTCTGTTACTATAGTGAAGTACCTGAGGTTGGGTATTTACAAATACAAGAGATTTATTTAGCTCACAATATTTTTTTTTTTTGAGACAGGGTCTCACTTTGTAGTTCAGGCTGGCCCAGAACTCACTATGTAGCCCAAGAAAGCCTTGAACTCACAGCAATCCTCCTGCTTCTGCCTCCCAAGTGCTGGAATTACAGCCATGAACCACCATACCTGGCACTGTGGAACATGGTACTGATTGCTGGTGGGTATGAGTCACCATACCTGGCACTGTGGTATGTGATTATAGGGGGTGGATTGAACTAGGGACCTTGTGCTTGCAAGGCAGTCATTGGAATCACTGACCTAAATCCCTGGCCCTTAGTTCACAATTTTTGAGGCTGGAAGTTGAAACAGAATAGTGCTGGTTCTAGCAAGGGCTCCTTTGTCTACAACACTTTATGGCAGATGACCCAACAGTGGTGCATGCACATGCTAGAGTGAGGGATCACAAAGAAAGAAAAGAAGACAGAGAGACAGGGAAGGGGCCAGCCTTGCAATTTCCTACTAGGCCCCACATCTACATCACTATATTGAGGACCAAGCTTTCACTACAAGAATCAATAAGGGACAAATGACCTCCAACCACAAGTCTGTAATCTGGAAAGGGAAGGTATTAAGAGTAAATGGTTATGAGTTCACCAGTTTGGCAGCCTGTGCTCGGGCAATATTTTTCCCTCTCTGACACAATCTTGAAGTGTTTAACTGATTGCTGTTCCAATTCCTGGCTGCTGTATTTATACTTTTAATATCTTGAACTCTGTGGAACAGAAGATCCAAGTTTCATGACCTACTGAATCCTATAGACTTTTGAGGCCTTCACTAAGGAAAAGATTACAAAATGCCACATATAAAATTAGGCACAGCTTCTAAGGAGAAACTTGTGTAATTGAGAGTCTCTGAAGCATATGTTCTCTTTGTTTCTCAGTACATTCACCTTGGTGATAGGGGTTGTGGTATAACAGAATGAATAACAGAAAGTTACTGTTAGGAATTAAGTTTCAAGTCCCAATCTATTGTTTGCTGGCATAGAGTAGTACCATGGTAAGAGGGTCTGGGGAAACTGGAGAACTTAGACAACCAGGGAAAACAGGGACTCAAGCTTCTCCATATGCCATCATCCTTAGAAGATTGTTTAGCAAATCCATCATGAAAATTTATATGAAAAGGTTTTCTGAACTAAAAGGCACTAGGAAAATGTAAATTGTGCTTTTGTTATGCTCTAAGAAGTCTTCTCACACAAATTCCTCTCTTAAGTCTCCTTATAAGGCAAGTTCTCAGAGGAAAGAAATAGCCTTGTAGTATAGGTCATGGGCATTATCCTTCCCATGACTAGAACATGGTGATGGTCACCATATTATCTTGAGTTGCACCTGGAATGGTCGGTACATTAATTTAATCAAAAGGAAATAGAATAATAAAATATGTCTTTTAACCTATAAAATTCACATAGCGTATTGCAGTTTTCCTGGAAAGCATTTTAACAGAGTATTAAGAACTTAAAAGATGAACATGGATACCTACCTTTAGAAAATGACTGGGGAGACAAAGGACTATTACAGTAGGCTTACTTGCCATTTAAATAAGTGGAAAACTAAATGTGCAATGTATAATATTAGATGAATAAATAATTTATAGTATGCTACAATAATTAGTGTATTCATATAATAGGCTAATAAGGATTAATAAAATGATATTCTAAAATATTTCTTCCAGTGAATGCATTTAGCATATGATGTTATAAAAGTTGTGTGCAGAATAAAACCTTAAAGTAAAAAAAAGGCACAATACAAGGTCTTAATTATCTGTAGATATTGGTATCTGAGTAATTGTTACTTCCTATTCTGTATATTTTCTAATCTTTCCATGAGACATATATCATTACTAAACCTACAAAAATAACAATTTTAAAAATTGAAAGAATTTGGCCTAAAAATGCAGATACCTATCATACAGAAAAGTTTTGCTTTCAGATGCACTTTGTTATCAGTATCAGTTAACTTTTCTGGAAAGTGACTGGGATAAGATTTGCTAGAATTTTCAAAAGTCCTGTGTCTCAGAGCAGTAGACAGTAACAGCTTAGTTTTATAAAGCAGTAAAAGGGTGGGTAAATGGAGCTTGATTTACCAGCCTGCCTGCCTTTAAATTGTGTGCTATTTGTGTTAACTGCTCATGCTTGCTTGACAGATCAAGAGGTGCCTTGCACATCCTCAGATGGCAAGAACTTAGTGGTAATTTCATTGCACAACAGATAGAAACTGTGCCACAGAAGGTCGCTCAAAATATTAGCTGCTTTCTCTCCATATAGCTACCAAGAGAGGCAAGAAGTTACAGGCCTGTCATGAGATACTTCATTTGGTTTATTCCAGAACACTACTATCAGTATGCTCAAAAGGCAAAGCACATACAAGAGCAGATTTTCAATTAAGTCTCTCACAAAAGACTATCGGGACCAATGTTGGAGAATGACAGCTAGACTGAAAATTAAAGAAAAATGTTGAATTAGGAGTTTTTATAAAGGTATAATATCTCTAGGCCCTACAGATACAAATGCATACTATATACAAATGCATTCTTAGCAATTCCAAACCTTAAATAGTTCAATATGAAATTTAAATGAAAAAAGTTTAAAACATTAGTGGCAGAATATTCAGTGTATAGATATGTTCCTTTGAATTTCTTTAGTGATGAATTTTCTTTTCTTAGACTGAAAATGGTACCAGCTTCTGTAAACAAAAAGAAAACATATTTCAGTATTGAATTTAAAGAACCAAGGATGTTTTCCAAATTTTAATAAAGTGATTGAATATATGAATAGGATCATTTTAATGAGTAAGAAGTGATAAAGTCCTGGGATAGGGACCGAATTTAGACTACATGATAACAAGTAGGTTCTAAGAATCAAGGTTTATGTTGCTTTCTCTGCCTCAAAAATACACTTTATGCTAGAGGGGTGACAGCAGCCATATAATTAGGACCAGGATAATAAGAAGTGACATGGAATTGAGAGAATGGAAATAATAATAAATCATTTAAAATTTATAATTTCTTGTTCAGAACTTAAAAATAACCTAATAATGATTTTGCTTTACATATTTAAAGACTGAATTATTGAAAATAAGCATATTTTTATAAATAAGTATGCTTATTTACTGTACTTTTAAAACTTCACATCTGATATTTTGATATTTTTTGTTTGATATTCTAAATGGTCTTTAAAAACATAAGCTGTTTCTACTATTGGCAAATTTTCAGAGTGAAAACTGGAATTAAAAAATAAATAATTGAAAGATTTTCTGCTTAAGCAAAAAGGACTATCCTTAAGCTTAATAAAGCTATCCAGAAAATATTGACTAAGGATATATTTATTTTAGGACTGTACTCCACAGATAATTGAAAAGTTGCAACTTCCAGGCCAAGAATTTAGCTCAGTGGTTCTGGTGCCTGCCTTGCAAGTGCTAGGTCCCTAGTTTGATCCCCAGTAACCACATACAACAATGCTGGGCGTGGAGATTCATGCCTACCAACAATCAGTACTACATACCACAGTTCCAGGCACAGTGGCTCATATCTGTAATCCCAGCACTTGGGAGGCAGAGGCAGGAGGATTGCTGATTTCAAGCTTCACCTGGGATACATAGTGAGTTCAGGGCCAGCCTGAACTACAAAGCGAGACCCTGTCTCAAACTTAAAAAAAAAAAAAAAAAAGTTGTGACTTCCAAACTGTATGGATCACTCCCTTGAAAAAATCAGTGCAAAAAACATAAAGACTTGGCCTGAACTTTCTCAATCATTCAAGAAGTTTAAGTGTCATTTGTTTTGATGGTGACAGTAATGCAGAAGTTGAACTGTATACCTCTGCTCTGAAGTAGAGAAAGGAATTAGGGAATTTCTAGCTATAGTCCATGTTTTTAAGTGTCAGTTCAACACAGTAAATGTTTGTGTGATAGTTGATTTTATGGGCCAACTTGATTGGGCTAAAGGATTCCCAGACAAAAACTAAAGCTTTATGTCTAGACATGTCTGCAAGAGTATGTCTGGAAGAGGCTAGCATTTGAATAAGTAGATAGAGTAAAGAAAAATTCACTGTCACTGTTTCTTCTCAAGCTGAGACAACTATGTTCTCCTGCCTTTGGTTTTGGCCTGGGGGTTATACCATCAGTTCCCTGATTCTTAGGACTTGGACTCTGAATTATATCACCAGTTTTTCTTGTTTTCAGCTTTTAAATGGCAGATCACAGGAGTCCTTGGCCTCCGTATGTGTATGAGCTAGTATTCATAATAAATCTTTATATATATATATATATATATATATATATATATATATATATATTTATATCCTATTGGTTCTGTTTCTGTTTGGATGCCTATTATATTCCAAACACTGGTAGATGGCTCTAGTAAATAAGACAGTCTTTACTCCAACTTTTCATAATAGTTTGTAGGGCTCTGCTTCATCTTCAACTTAGATATGTAACCAAAATGATGTCTCATCTGCTAGTCATTGTCTTCTTAATCCTCAATTTAAAATGTCACATGACTCAAGCCCCTGTTCACAGACAATTAGGCAGCAGATGGACATATAACCCAGGGCCAATTAGTGCAATACTGACTTGAGCATGAGACTTGAGAGTCTTAGTGTTGAATGCAGTTATGGATGGCAGATAAATTAATCCAGAGGACATCCAAACTAGAATCAGTACCTTGATAACTAAATCATGCCTGCCTTTAAGTTTGTGTTCAGTTCTTACCACAAACTATAAATTTATACATAGAGAGGGCCAGGGATTTAGCTCAGTGGTTCCGGTGCCTGTCTTGCAAGTGCAAGGACCGGGGTTCGATCCCTGGTAACCACATACAATACTGGACGTGGAGACTCACGCTCAGCAGCAATCAGTATCGCCTAGCACAGTGCCAGGCGTGGTGGCTCACACCTGTAATCCCAGTACTCAGGAGGCAGAAGCAGGAGGATTGCTGTGATGTGAGTTTGAGGCTGAGCTCAGGGCCAGCCTGAACTACAAAGCGAGACCCTGTCTCAAAAAACCTAAAAAAAAAAAATTATACATAGAGACAGCCAGTCTATAGATGGAAGTAGGAAAATGGAGTGGCTGTCCAGTGCAAAAACTGATACAGGCTCCACAGCCTCAGAGAAACAGAGGGAGTGATTTGGTCCATAATTTTCAAGTTCCAGTCACCATGGGACTCAGCTTCTCTTTATCACCAGCCTTGAAGAGTTGGTGAAAAGCATATTGTGTTCTTTCAGAAAACTCTCCGTTTGCTTGAATCAGTTTGAGTGCATATAATTCTTGGAATCAATGAGCCGCAGACAATATCTTAGGGCTAAGGCATTTCTGGATGCCTACAAACCCCTTTGAGGATTAAAATGTATTGGATCACTCTGGAATAGCAGAATTGTTAAAGCTGCCTAGTATTGATCAGCTTCCCTGGTGCTGCCACAAAATATATACAGGAAACCTACAAATTAAAGGAAGAGACAGGTTTAATGTGGCTTATAATTTCAGACGTTCAGTCCATAGTCAGCTGCCTTCATGGCAGAAACATCATGCAGAAGGATGTGGTGGAGGAAAACTGCTCAATTCATAGCATTTGAGAAATAAAAAGCATAAAAAGAGCCTGAGAGAAAGGAGCCAGGAACCAAATATAGTCCCTGAGGTTACAACCTGGAAGTGCACTTTGCTAATTTCTTAGGTGTCTATCAGGGCAATCCAGTTGACAATCAAGACTAACCATCACAACTCTTGTTGCTTCACCAAAGTGAAAGAGCTTCTGGTTTTAAAAACAAAGCTAGGAAACATTTGATTTCCTTGACCCAACTTATGGAGTCTTCTAGAATTAGGCCCAAACTTAATGACCTAATATTGCCTCCCACAGATTGACTTCTTTAATTGAGTCACTCTCAAGAACAGTGTTTTCTATTTGTACCATGGGTTTTTACTTCCTTCTTTTCCATTACTTTATTTCCACTTAAATAAAAGAAAATTCCTTTCTTTCAAGCCACATTTCTTGACTCTTCTGGAAAGTTGATTTCTGAGAATAGTGGTGGTAATAATTATAGTAAGAACACGAATAATAACAATGCCAACCCTTATTAAATATATCCTATTGGGGTCACTATTTTAAGATATATATGTGTATAAATATATAAATTTATTATAAGTAATATATATTACTTCATTCATAATAATTTGTGCAGATTGTGTAAGTATCCTCACAATCTTACATATAAAATACCTAAGGCAGAGAAAGCAATTTGATGAGTGATAAAGCCATTTGAGCATAATGTATATTCTTAAGACCATACATATTAGATTTTATATAGTCAAATCTTTATGAATATAGTTTTCCTTAATACTCATAGCAATACTATTAAATATTATTAAGCCCATTTTGAATATGAGAAAATTGAATCTTAGAGGAGTTTAAAATATTATTCAAGCTTGTGTATCTAATTTATTTCACTTAACATTATAGTCTCAATGTTCATCTATCATCTCAGAAATAACTCAGTTCTACCCTTCTTTATAGCACAGTAGTTCTCCGTGTTGTGTAAAAATCATACTTTATCAGTTTATTTGTTGATGGATATATGAGCCACTTCCAAGATTTAGCTATTGTGAGTTATGTTGCTAAAATATGGGAATGCAAGCATCACTGTAATATGATGTCAACTTTTTTGGGAAGATACCTAGACAGGGACTAGCTGAGCCAGATGGAATTTTTAGTTTTAGTTTTATGAAGAATCTTCATACTGCTTTCCATAGTGATTGTATCCATTTACATTTCAAAAAAATACAGATAGAGGAAGTGGGGAGGTAGAGAGGGGGAAGGAAGTGGAAAAAGAAGTAAGCTGTGTTATGAACATGTTCCAACTGCCCTCAAGGAAAGCAAATGTTAAGTACTGAAAACATGGACTAATCAAATCAAAATGTTTGGGATAATTAAAAAGTACTATTCAAAGTTACACAGAGTATTTGTAGTACTGTCAAGGTTAAACCCTAAATACTATGCCTATACTGTCTTAATTTCTAAGCACTAGACTAGTATGACCCTGAGGATCAGAGCTCTAATCTTATTCTTTTGAGCATAGTGCTCATAAACAATTTCAATAAACAGAAACTTTGTTGACCTAAAGCATGTATTCTAATGGGTGGCCTGTAAAGGAATATTGGAATAAGTAGCTAAAACAGTAATCGACTTTTTCTTTTGCTTATGATGAGAAGGAAAACTACACCTTCCTGTGAAACCATGAAGTTCTTAAAAGTTAATACATACAGGAAACCTACAAATTAAAGGAAGATACAGGTTTAATTTGATTTATAATTTCAGAGGTTCAGTCCATAGTCAGTCCATTGTGGTAATATTTCAATATATTTCTGCACTTCATTTTTATTTTTAATTGTTTATTGGTTATATATGTGTGTATATATATGTATATATATATATATATATATATATATATATGAAATATGGATTTGTACCTGTACATGTTATATCTTGATTCTTAGTTTTTTCCCATTCCCCTCTCTTTCTTTCAACCCTACCTCTCCTTATTTACAAAAGCTTTGTTTCTATTTTTATCTTTCTTTTTTCATTTTTTCCCTTCTTCACTTTGTTCTTTTCCCCCTCCCACTTCTAGTGCCTTCACACTTGAACCTTTTCTTCCTATTTCGCATTATCTATTATACATTTTGGTCCTTTTTTACACTTTCAGTTTCTTATACCAGGGAGGCTAGGTGATATTTACACATATGCATCCAGTTTATTTCACTTAGTCTTTAAATGCATCCATTTAGCTATAAATGTCTAAAGCTTTTTATTCTTTATGGATTAATAATAACCCATTGTATAAAAAATGTATCTTCATTATCTATTCATAAATTGATGGGCATTTGGGATGTTTCCAAGATTTAGCTATTACAAATGGTACGGGCATAACATGGGATACATGTATTGCTGTGGTATGTTGGTTTTTTTTTTATTGTTTTTTTTTAAATTATCTTTATTGGTACATTAAATATACACATCATGATTGCACTCCATAATGGGGATTTGTACCAGTATAAGACACAACTTAATTCTCGTTTTTTCCCATAGCCCCACCCACCCTACCACCCCCCCATATATATAAAATTTGTTTCCTTACTTTTTTGTTACAATCTCAACATTGTCCCCTTTCACCT
>PVIR01002987.1:0-94235 GCA_004026965.1 Petromus typicus | reverse complement strand
GGCTTTCTTTACCACACTAGACTACGAAATGTGACTTTAGAGTGGGCTCTTTTACTTATTAAGAAAGAGTTGACTGGGAGGCCATCTGCATGTGGCACAGGCATCGGGCTTGTCCCTCTCCAGGGTGCTGTCCCTCAGCTGCAGCAAGTGACCGTACGGAGTAACTGCCCCGTACCAGGGGGAGCAGCACTGAGATAAACTGCCTCATGACACATGCGCAGGGAGGGTCAGGTGCAGTGCCGCATCCCAGCTCTTGGGAGGCTGAGGCAGGAGAATCAAGCCTGCCTGGTCTACATAGTGAGTTCAAGATCATCCTGAACTACATGATGAGACCCTGTCTCAAAAAAACAAACCAAAACAATAAAAATTTAAAAAGAAAAGACAAGAAGGAAGAAAAAAACAGAAAAGAAAGTGTCCCGTGCTAACAGCTGTGTGTAGGTAGGTGAGATCACACGGACACACACACACACATCTGGTTGGTTCTGTCTCCCCAGAGAACCCTGACTTCTGCAGTGTCCAAATTGCGTTGCTTCTGTGAAGGATCAGCCTTGGCCTCCTCCGGGGCTGGAGGCAGATGAGGCTGTCTCGGCTTCCAGAGGACCTCGCCCCCAGGAGGAGCCTGAGCCAGTTTGAATAATGAGAGCGCCGTGCAGAGGGGAATGCTGCGTGCGCTTGGAATGGAGGCTCCCTCGACGGCACGTGCTGTACGTAGGCTTCTTTGCCCTAAAGCTTCGCTAATTACTGAGAGTAACACCCAGCTGGTGCCCAGAGGACAGAGCCTAGAAAAGTATTTAATTTAATTTAAAATCAGAAGAAAAAGTCAATATAGCAATCGATCATTATTTACTGTCAATAGCGTGCTGGGTGCTGGGTGCTGTGTCCAAGGTCCTGATTGTGACAAGAGCGCGAGGCTCTGCTTCCTGCCCTTGGTAGCTGGGCACGGCAGAGGGGCCAGGTGATCTGGGAGAAGGGTGACCACGTCCACTCCTTGGTCACCAAGAGGAAGCCCCCGCTAGCTGATTTGGGAGGGGGTAGGAGTGTCCTAGGTGGGCACCCCTGTGCTGGGTCTCACAGGTGAGTGGGAGGAGCGGGTGGTCGGCAGACGAGGTTTGTTGGTGAAAGAGCTGCCCAGCGTCTGACTTTGAGGCTGTCGTGCAGTTTCCAGAGTGGGACAGAGGCCCGCTTTGTAGTAAGTAAAATAGGTGAGTATTCAGTTCCCAGGAATCACGGACTCCTTTCTTCTCAAATCTCCTGAAAGATCCATTTCTTCTGTCGGCACCAACAATAACACGACGTGAAATGCCACCGGCTGGGCACTGCGGCTGCCCGTGAAGTCCAATTAGACACAAACGCTGATCTCAGAGGTATCAGATCCGAGGTTTGACTTTTGTCCAGGGCAAAACAGGGACACGGTGTTATTACAGGCTTGTATTTCACCTTCTCGAGGAAGGAGAGGAGAGACACCATCGTTCCGACACGATCCAGAGCCGGCTGAGAGAGGCGCCCTGTTTTACAAACTGGGCGTCTGGCCGATGCCCCGCCCGGCGGGTTGATGTTTAGTTTCCGGCCGTCACGCCCAGGATTCGAAGACAAGCGAGACGCAGTCACGGGGGATCCGGGCGCCAAGGCCAAGGGCATCGCCCATCTTGGCACGGGACAAGCGTCCTTCTATTTTCTGTCTTTTCAGCACTGGGGGTTTGAATCCAGGGCCTTCACACTGAGACATATGCTGGCCCCTCCCCCCTTTTAAAAATCTTTGTGTGTGTCTGATTTCTTTCTTTTAAAAAAACTTTTACAAACATCTCTTAGTAACGTCTGCATTGCACGATGATCATCATCACTGGTACCTGCACATAACGGGGTCTGAATTCTTATTTCCTCTTATCTCTCCTCCCTCCCCTCTTCCTCCATCTCTTGATCTCCTTCCCATTAGCAAAAAATCGACTTCATTTCCTATGTGCCCTGCTCTTTCTGTGCCTCCCATTTTTTCCAGGATACTTAGGGTGGTAGCACTCACACCTGCAGTCTCAGTGTCCCTGATTCTGCATTGCATCAAGATTCAGTTCCAGTGTCACACTCCAGATCCAGCTGCCTCTGGGAAGCCCCACCTGGGACAGCATGAGGATCTGGGGGACATCCGGACACAGCTGTAACAGGTGCTAAGGTTGCCCAGCTAGGACTGAACTCACTTCAGCTTCCCAGAGCACTGGGATGGCAGGCATGTGCCACCACACCCAGCTTGTGTGGCCTCTTTAACTGGCTTTTGGGGCTGGGAGGGACAAGGGGCTTATTGACCCTTCAGGTCAGCCATAGCCAGCAGCTGGTCAACTGAGAACAGGCCGCTCAGCCGGTCATCTGGGAGCACAAGAAGAGAGGCCTGGGCTTCCGATGCCAGCCAGGCCCAGGCAGTGTGCAGCTCCAAGCCTCTCTTTCCTTTGGCCTGTTGAGCTGCTACCCATGCCCATCCCCCACCCAACCCAGGGTCACAGGTCTTGGGATGCATCTCACTCTGTCCTTTACCCCTGCAGGCTCTGGCTCAGATTTGTTAGCTCATTTGGGCTCGTGGGTGCCTCTGAGAGAGACCCCGAACTCAGGGCCCACGCTGTCTGAGAACCATGACTTAGTCCGGCACCCTCTGCATTCCATCATGGGCGGAGCAGAGGGCTGTCCCTCAAGAAGGCCCCGCCCAGCCTTCCCAGGGTCCCTCCCTGGGCACAAACAGCCACAACCAGTCACTTCCTGCACAGAAGCAGGATCAGTAGGACCTGGGGCTGTCACTTCAGAGGTACAGAGCCGAGATATTCCCAGCTCAATCTGAACAATGAAAATAATCTAATACATGCAAAATCCCAGCAACAAAATCTGTCTATAAACCTGAGAAGTTCAGGTTACCAGGTTTCTAGGCCTTTTAACCAACTCCCTCCAAAAACAATCTTGTTTTTTTTTTTTTTTAAACTTAATAAAAAGGGCCCAGGTTCTTCAATAAGAGAGCAGAGAAGCCAGGAAGTCTGGCATCTTCCGTGGGGAGAGAAATCAACACAAACTTCTACCTCATCCTTGGAGGGATCTACCTTTACGACAGGCCTGGGGGACACCAATGCCGTGAACCCTGCTTTTTGTCTGACAAGTGGGGAAACCAAGTCTAGGACAGGAGGGTGCAGGTGCCAGGAAGGAGCGCCCCGGATGGTTGTGCAGGTTTCCTTGGCTTGTGGCAGTGGCAGCACCAGGGGCAGTCTGCGGGCAGCCTTGCCTTCAGGAAACGCCATTTTTCTTTCTAGGTTTTTTGAGACAAAGTCTATGCAGTCCATGCTGGCCTTGAATCCACAGCAATCCTCCTGCCTCAGCCTCCCAAAGGCTGGGATTACACATGTGTGCCACCACAGCCAGTATTATGCTTTAGAAAAAAGGAAAACAATTCTAAGAAAGAGGCAGAGCAGGAAAACAGGATGACCATTCTCACATATAGCAGTGCTCAAATATATGAGGATCTGTACTGGGGCCCACAGGACATGGCTCCCAGCGCCCACTCTGACGTTCACATAAGCATTGTGTACGACCGATAACCCCCAGGTTGAGCCAAATTAAAATGAAAACATATAGGCAAAGGCAGTCCTATCAACAGACAAAAAGACACGCAGAAAACTTGACTGTACGAGTCTATAAAATCTATTTTACAGCATGCCGGTCTGAAACCATAAATTGGAAACATGTGCAGCTGCCCCCTAGGCCTGGAGATGGCCTCTTCCACACGGCGACAGGAAACGGAGCCATCTCCGCTGTGCGCCACAGCCTGGAGTTCGCCGGGCACCAGAGCCTGGGGTGGGCACTGCCCACACCGTGGCCTCCCTCAGAAGCACAGGCTTCAGAAGGCAACTTACCCAGCACCGACCCTGTCCCCGTCCCACAAGGCAAATGTCAAACAGATGTCCTCAAAGAGTGGAAAAATGAAATGAAAAGCACATTTAGGTTTTATAGAGCTGAAAACCAAAAACCAGTAGAAATTAGTACTCGGAGGCCTGCTCAGACTGCCGGTAATGTGGGTTGGTTTTTTCTTCTTTTTTCACCATTGCACTTGTGAATTTGCTTCTAGATCCCCGAGCACTCATAGAGTGGTCACGGCCTTAGTTTGATAAAGGGACGGGACTTAGTGAGCATCCACAGCCATTCAGGGTCTGACACTGACCCGATTGGCCAGCCTAGACTTCCTGCCCTGCAGCCCCACGTCGCCCGGGTGTCCCCCCCCCCACCCTGACGTCCTGTCCCCACCCTCATCCCCGTTACTCCCGACGGTGGACCCTGTACGCTGACCTGAACTTGGCTTCCTATCTGAACACTTCCTGCATTTATCATGCTGTGATTTTTCTCCACAATGCTGTCAAGGGCTCTGAAGACTCTTTGACCATTAGATCGGGTGACAGTCATGGCCAGCCTGCCTGGGGATCTCCAGCAGGCATGGCCCCTACTCTAGGGCTCTGGCTGCACCAGACCAAGCCCATTGGGGTCAGGCACTGGGGTCCCCCGGGCTCAGGTGAGGAGGATCCCACAGGTTTATCCTCCCCGTGCATGTATATCATGGGCACATGAGCTGGGTGGGCACTTCCCCGATGCCCTCATTCTCCTCGCCCCATGAAGTATTTTTGTAGATTCTTAGGGGGCAGAGATGGAGCCATCCAGAATTTATCTCAGTAGTTCTGGTACTTGGCTCATAAGAGCAAGGCCCCGAGTTTGATCTCTAGTACCAAAAAAGAAAGGAACATCTTTGGTCAAGGATGTAGCTCTGTGGTGCCACACCTGCCTGGCAACTGCAAGGTCCTGAGTTGGAGCCTTGGTACCGCAAAAAAGGAGAAAGAAATGGGACCATCCAGGAAGGGAACTGCAGCTGTATGCCACCCTCCTGCCCGCACCTAACAGATGCTGCCCCCATGCAGATCTCCTGCCCTGTACATGCTGGGGGCAGAGGGACAGAAAGCTGAAAGCGGGGCTGCTGGGGCTGGAAGGAGCAGGGACGGGAGCCTGGCCCGGTCGTGGGGAGCAGCAAAGCAGCGCCCAGGTGGGTGCGGGGCGTGTGCGCAAGTCTATGCCAGGCACTTGGAAACCTCAGATGATTAGATTTCTCAGCAAGGAGCCAGTCACAGCCCAGTGACAGGTCACTGTCCTGACCAGCCTTCTCAGAAGAGGGAACCGAAGATTTGGACCCAGAAGACATACTGAGGTTCCCAAGTGACCTCAGATGACCCTGACAAGTTTGAAGTGGATGCCCTTGACCTCCACCCAGCTCTGTGCTTCCAGCTGTGCCTCTTGGCTTTGATCTTCCTCTTCCAGGTCAGTGACCCCAACCAGGGACAAGCTGAAGGTCAAGGCCACCTGACAGCTCACGTGACCCTTCCCTGGGCGGGTGGCCAGCTGCCTGAGGGCACCCATGTCTGTCAAGGCCACAGAACTCACACCTGGGAGGGGGTGGGGCTGCCAGACTGTACCACGAAGCAGGGCAGGTGGCGCTATGGAGCTGCTTGAAGACCCTGCACAAGGTGGCGGTGTTGGATGACTTCCCAAGGAGGCGCCTGTAGGGTGAGAGGCAGCCGGGCTGTTGCTGGTGGCAGTGGCCATTGGGGTCGGTTCTGTGGCAGTGCCTGTGTCCACACTTCTCACGGTTACCTTGTATTATCTGTGAAATGCCACCAAGGTGACCCTGTCCTCTCCTCATGGTTAGATGGGTGTGAATGCTCAGAGAGTTCAAGTATGCTGTGCAAGGCCACATGGCTGATTAAAATAACAATGGTATCATTGATCGTGAGCTTCTAAACATTTTTATTTTTGTGATGCCGGAACCCAGGGCCCTGTGCATGCCAGGCTGATGCTCTACCCCTGAGCTGCTGGCAGCCCCTATGCCATTCTTTATACACAGAACACAGGATCGCCCGTTTCCCAACCTGGCACTGTTCAGTGTTTCAGAGGTTACATGGCTGGTGAGGCCCCTGGGGTCCAGCAGGGAACACGCATGACCCAGCCCAGGAGCATCAGGATGGCCTCAGGTGCTCAAGGCTGATGGGACTCCTAGAGATGCCTTCATCCATCCATCTGTCCATCTATCCATCCATCCACTCGTTCATCAAGGGCACACAGAGAACCCTCCAGGCCAGGTCTGTAGCACTGAGCAAAGCCAGCCTCCTCCCTACTCTTCTGGGAGGGGTCAGGACGCTTCGGCCAGAGGTAGATGCTGTAGCTGTCTGTCACGGAGCTCCGCGCTGACAGTTTGTGTGGAAGCAGGTGGCTGACTGGTACCCGAGGGTCTGGCTGGTTTCAAACCTGATAAAAAATGAGCACCATCCTGTTGTGGCTGTGGGACGCTCATGTGAGTGACATCCAGCTGCTCCAGATGAAGCCCAGAGGGCAGGGCTGAGATTAGGGTCACACAGCGTCCTGGGGAGACAGGTGAGGAGAAGGGCGAAGGGTAGGAAGGGAGAGTGAGTGAGTCTGGTCCCAGCACCCAGCACCGAGCCAGGCCCTGCCCCCCACATCTCATGTGAGCTGTGCTCAGGCTGCTGGGTGGGCCTCCAGGAGGGGACTCTGGGTGCAGTTGCTCTGGTGGTACGAGTAACTCTGACAGGCCAGAGATATTCAGTGGTAGTTTCTGGAAAGAGAGGCACCGGCTGAGCTGAGTGCAACCTGGTGGGGAGACCCTGGGAGTGACTGTGACTATTTAGCCCAGAGAGTTCTAGAAAAATCTAAGCACGTTGTCCCAGGCTGACGCAGACAAGAGACACACAGCTCCCCCTGTGTCGGCTCACACACCTGTGTCCGTGTTGTGCACGTAGGTGTGCAGGGCCCTGCCTGCCTCATCCCATGGGCCTCCCTGAGCTTAGGGCACAAGCGAGGGGCTGGGATCCAGGCCAGCCTGACAGGGGAACCCATCTGCTGCCCGGAGTGTGGGCTTTCTGTGAAGGGCAGGAAGGGAGGCGCCATTGTTCCTCTCACCCTCCTCCCAGCTGACAGCGGGTTCGGGACCCTCAGCGAGTATAGGAAATTTAGGGCTCGGAACAGAGGAGAGTCGTCTTTTGAAAAGCTTCTCTGCTGCCATCACCTGCTCCTATCCAGTCTTTCCACAAATCCTGGCTTGTTCCCAGGGCTCCTGGTCCCTCTTGCGGCAAAGCTCATCCCCGCGGGCCGCCGGAACGCTGCTCTGGTGCCCCCTAGTGTCCAGTCTGTAAACAGCGCTCCCAAGCACCTGTCGCCTCCTCCACACCCCGTTTCTCTGTGGCTGCCAAGCGTCCTCCTGGCCGGTGGGTTGCCTGGGTGCTGCTTCTTCCTTATGCTGCCCTTCGCTTTGAGTCTCAGCTTTTCCAGCCATAAAGTGGAAAGAATAAAACCAGGGATTATGGAGCTGCATCGGTCCAGGTTAGGAGGGGCTGCAGGAGGCTTTTGTGGGAACATTACCGTCCCTGCTTAGAAGACAGTGCAGCTCACCGCCAGCGTCCATTTCACCTCCCGCCATTGAAGTTTCCTATAAGCTGTAGATGGAAATCCCACTTCCAAGGATAGGACAGTGTGACTAGAATGACGTTCTTTGTTTTCAAAGACTCTCCACACACTAGAGCGATGTGAAATTAGTAATAAAAACCGAGATATTTCACGGCAAACCTTGAGGTGAAGTGAGGATTGGACTTGGTGAATCACCAATCAAGGAAGTGGCTGGCACGGACCCCTGGGCAAGCGGGGCATGGGCTGAGTGAACCCGGAATAGCAAGCTTTCACAGAGTATGATGAAAACTACGTTAATGATGTACTTTACTAATTATGCAATATAGCCAACAATACAAACTATACAGTGCACAATCTCTGTTACTAAGATGTATTCTTGGTGGGAAATCAACCAAGAGGTAGGGACTTTCTGGCCGCTTGGTTCCAAACTGCTCCAATTTAGAAAAACCCAACTGTCTGCCCACAGTGGGACAGACACGTTAGCACTGGGGACTCCGGGGGACACTGGGCCACACAGAGGAAGCTGGCGTCCAGACCCCATGCAGGAAGGACTCTTGCAGGGCTGTGTGGGGTGCAGGAAGTGACGTGCCGAGGACTTTGTATGAGACTCTGGCACAATTTTGCAGCCCTCCTCTGTGGCAACCAATGAGAGGACTGGAGTTTTCTGCAGCAAGATGGAAAAGCATGACCCGGCATGTTTTGTTGTTGTTTTTGTTTTTAGGTTTTTTTTGAGACAGGGTCTTGCTTTTGTGGTTCAGGCTGGCCCCGAGCTCAGCCTCAAACTCACATCACAATCCTCCTGCCTCTGCCTCCCGAGTGCTGGGATTGCAGGCGTGAGCCACCACGCCCG
The DNA here is from genome assembly GCA_004026965.1 of Petromus typicus. Taxonomy (NCBI): domain Eukaryota; kingdom Metazoa; phylum Chordata; class Mammalia; order Rodentia; family Petromuridae; genus Petromus; species Petromus typicus. Next base: position 85,906 of record PVIR01002987.1, on the reverse strand, counting down.
GCACTGTGGTATGTGGTACTGGTTGCTGCTGGGTTGAGTCTCCACACCCAGTATTGTTATGTGGTTACCGGGGAATCGAACCTGGGCCCTTGCGCTTGCAAGACAGGCGCCGGAACCACTGAGCTAACTCCCCGACCCTGACCCGGCATGTTTTGATGCTATTCTTCAGTAAAAAGTGAAAACACAAAGTAGCAGAGAGATTGGAAGGAACCAGGCCAAACAGCTGCTGAAGACAGTTGCTTCAAGGGAATGGAATATGCGTCATTTGTAGCTTTCACATTTACAAAATAAAAGGCATCTTTAAAAAGATTCCTTATCAAAGTGCTAGGGATTGAGCTCAGTGGCCCTGCCCCTCTCTCGCAAGCCTAAGGTCCTGTGTTCGATCCCCAGTACTGAAAAAAATAAATAAATAAATAAAGATTCCTCATCTCAGGTTCTGTGAGGAGGAAGCCCAAAGAACACATCTCTATTCCAAAAACCTAAAATCTGAAAAGCTCCCAAGTCCTAAACTGTTGGGGAAACGACTTAATGTCACAAGTCTGGGGGTTCAATGTACACAACTTTATTTCAGGCACAAAATTATCAAAAATATTATGTAAAATTACCTTCAAGCTATACAGCATCTATGAGACATAAATGAATTCTGCATTGGACCGGGGATTTAGCTCAGTGGCTCCAGTGCCTGTCTTGCAAGTGCAAGGACCTGAGTTCGATCCTCGGTAACCACATACAATACTGGGTGTGGAGGCTCATGCCCAGCAGCAATCAGCACCACATACCACAATGCCAGGCGTGGTGGCTCATGCCTGTAATCTCAGCACTCAGGAGGCAGAAGCAAGAAGATTGCTGTGATGTGAGTTTGAGGCGAGCTCAGGGCCAGCCTAAACTACAAAGCGAGACCCTGTCTCAAAAAAAAAAGAATTCTGCCCCATTTCCCAAGGTGTATCTTATATGTGTGTATGCAAATTGTGCCATGATCCAAAAAAGTCTGAGATCCAAAAATACTTCTAAGAGAGACAAACCAGTCCGAACCTGGATTGGACTGTGGGAGCTCCAAGGCCCAGCAGGTTTGCGGAGCCCATGGGCCAGTGGGGCAGTTGGATGTGCGGGAGAGCTGGCTCAGAACCTGCTGGGTCCTACAAGGCACCTGCCCTTCGCCCTGTGCAGAGAACCCAGCCTGCTTTCCTGCATCCTGATTGGGTGACCTTCAACCACATGGCCAGTCACCCTTTTGTCCCCTGAGTCCGTGGCTTCTTCCTGCTTAAACTCTCATGACAGAGAGAGGCCAGACTGACTCAAAGGGCAGGTGTGCCCCCCCCCCCCCGTGCCCTCAGTTCTGCAGCACGTGAGCACGAGTGGCATAGAGCCCTGGCACTGCAGACACACACAGTGAGCACAGGCCGCAGCTTCCCTGCCAAGCCCTGGTCCACACTGAGCACCAGTCTGAGGCAGTGAAAGAGCGAGGACCAACCCGGCTTGCCCTCACCAGACAGGCTCCCATGATGCCACAGGGCTCACTGAGCCACAGGGCCCCACCCAGCAGCCAGGTGGAGCATCAGATCTCAGCTCTCAGGTCTGTTTCCATCTGCTCCAGTACTTCGGTTAACTCTCACCAAGGTGCACAGGAGAACAAGCGCACAGCTGGCGTCTCCTCCCTGCTGTGGGGCTGGGAAGGGCTGTCAGGAAGGCAGAAGAGGCCCCAAGTGGGGAGCAGTGACCCAGCCTGGAAAGTGCCCTGGGTATCCCTCGGGTGCCAGCCGGAGCCCAAGGAAGGAACCAGAGTAGCAGGACAGACTGGTGCTCAGTCCCTTCTTCTGCCAAAGGAAGCAGAGGATGAGAGTCTCCCGAGGCTCGTGTGGTGGCCACAGTGACGCCTGGACCTGGCGCGGCCTTGTGCCAGGCTGCAGGTAGTGGCCCCCAGTGCAGTGCCATACCCAGGAAGGTGTGGGTTGGGAGGACTGCAGTCCCTGAGCAGCTGCTCAGGCCAGGTCCCCCTTCTCCAACCAGGTAGGGAATCATGCCTCTGGCACCCCTGAAGCCGGACCCCTGTCCTGCAGGCAGGTTAAGACCAGGGTTTCCTGAAGCCGGACCCCTGTCCTGCAGGCAGGTTAAGACCAGGGTTTCCTGCCATGGCCTTCATGGAAGGCACCGAAGTGATGCAGAGATGGTCTTGGCATCCTTGGGGCCATCCTGTGCCCCTAGCCAGGGGAGATGACTGCCAAGGCTGCCCTCTTTGGACCTGGATGTGCAGGGCCAAACTCAACCCTGTTTCTCCCAGCATCCTGGCTCCCAGCCCACCGGGGTGCCCTGACAGAATGTAGGCAGAGGCAGGAGCAGGTGCCAAGATGATGTCAAGGTAGCTGGACACCAGAAAATTTCACTGTTGGCATTTAGCCATCTTCTCTGAAGCCTGTGAAATGATCACCCTGCTGTGCTAACCCCAGGAAACTTGGCCATATGCTAGGCACTGCCCTCAGCCCAGTATCTCCTTTCTGCTTCATTTGGTAAAACACCTCTCCTTTCAGTGCTACTCTTCTTGTGTTTTCAAGTAGGGATTATTTGAGCTAGCTTTAGCTTTCCACTGGGCCCAAGTCCGGCTTGACCTGCCCCTCCTCCACTCCCCGGCCATCAATCAGGAAAAGCCACTCACCCAACAAGTGCCAGAGACTCTGGGGCCTTTCTTCAGGATGTGGAGGAAGAGACAATCTTTCTAACTCCAGAGCACTCCATCCAGGAGGTAGTGCAGTCCTGGAAATGCCCTGCAGGGGACCATGGAAGATATCTGCTATCCAGTAATACTGGTTGGACATCTGGATCGAGCCTTACCTGAAGCCTGTGCCATCTCTGCCCATCTTGTTTATGTGAGCTGACACTTCCTTTTATGGCTTAAGCCATTCCACCTGGCATATCTACCATTTATAACTAAGCCCTCACCAGTAAATGCCACCTTGCCCTGGAGCAGTACCCCCCTCCGCAGGCTCTGGGGCTTCTGTAGCTTGGGACTTCTGTGGTGGCCCCAGCCCCTGAGGCTCAGACACACCCTGCTTCCTGGGGTAACCTGGGGTCTTCCCCCACCTCTGCCTTGGTCTTGAGCCGGCATGGCTGGGCTCTGCTGTCATGGTTGGAGCTGGACTCTCCGGCCTGTGAACTCAGCCCTGCTCCACAGCGGAAACATCTGGGCCTTCGCTGGGCCCGGGGTGCACAGCACTCAGACAGCCATAAGTCATGGCAGCACGTCGAGGGTTTTATTGCGCTGATGAATTATGGATATGGCCCGGGCTGTGCACTCTTCATTACTTTTTTTTTCCTGCCGCAATTAAGCCACAAATCATGCTTGAGAAATGAGAGGGTGACCGAATTAGTCAAGATTCGTTCATAATAGGCTGACCCTGGAAAAGCCATCCCGGAGGGGTCGGATGTTTGCCAGGTCCCAAGAGCCAGGCCAGGAGACAAATGAGGCTCAGAGGCTCCCAGGCTCATGGACCGTGTGCCTGTGAGAGGCGCATGCGCGGGCTCCTGCCCACAGGCTTCTTCACCCACTTGGAACGTGAGACCCATGAAGACGGAGTGAGAACTGAAGCCGGTTCCATTGCCCCTGTTTGACCAACAGCTGTCAGCTTGCAGGTTAACTGCTTGATCTTGTAAGCGAGGAGAGCCTAGGTGAGAAATCAGGGCCGTTTGGAGGGGTCCCCCCAAGGACATGTGGATCTTACCCCGCACCCCCCTTCCCCTGAGCTTTGCTTTCTGAGGTGTCAGGAACCCATGGCCTAGTGCAGTCCCTGAGCAGGGAAGCTCAGGAGTAAGAGAAAGAAGAAACACATTCACGTGACTTTTATCACTTTCCACTGTTACGCTGCTTTGTTTTATGATTAATTACTGTTACTGAGTTTTTTTATGGTACCCAATGTATAAATTAGACTTTATTATAACCTTGTATATAGGGAAAAAAGTAGATACAGGGCTGGATCTTCTCTGAGGTTTCAGGCATTCCCTGAGGTTTTAGAACATGTCCTCCTCAGGGATGGGGGCTGTTGTACTTTTTAAAGTTACTTCTAATTGAAATATAATATACACACACAAGTGCACACAGCTTGATGACTTTCCAGTCTGTGCACCTGGCATACAGGTCAGTGTGAGCATTTGCTGCAGTACAGGTGAGGGAGACAGGTTTAAAGGCCCCTGAGGGGGCTCACATTGGACCAGAGAAAAGGATGCACAGTATCTCCATAATTTTAACCACAATGAACTCAGGTCTGAGCCAACAGCTCTGAGGCAGATCATTCCCAGTGGTGAGACCCATGGTTGTTCATCAGGGTCTGACTGAACTTCCTGCCTCCCATTCCCTACTGCAGTTAGCTAGGTCAGGTGACTACTCTGGCCAATCAGCACAAGGGATGCAACCTGGGCCACTTCTGGATTGAAGACTTGGTTACAGATCTGAGACTGCAAGCTCTTCACCTGTGGTGACCATCAAGCTATGAGATGGGAGCTGGAAATGAGGAACTGTGAGTGGAGCACGGGGGGGGGGGTGTGCAGGGAATTGGCTGTCCACACAGCAGAACCCCGGACACCTCTACCACCACCAGCCACAGTGTAGCTTGTCCTTGCAGACATTTGCTGATAACTGACATTAGCTGATACCTGGATAAGGGCAGTGATGCAGGTCACCCGCTGGCTGACCTTCCTGACCACATCTGTGACCTACCCCTGAGCTGCCTCTTCAACTCCTTTCCCTCTCTCCACTCTGGATCCCCACACTATTGCCTGTGTCGAGTCCTTGGTGACATTAACTTGGATGCTGCAGTGACCTAGAAGGTGACCTCACTGCCCCACCTGCGCTCTGATGCCCGTCCCCAACCCTCCTCCACCCACAGCCCCAGCAATCTTCCTAAAACACACATCTGACCATGTCTGCTCCTTCCTACTGCCCCACTGAGAACTCTCCCAGGGTTCCTGGCTTCCCCAGGCCAGGCAGGAAGGCAGCACACCACAGAGGAAACATAATGGCTCTAAAGCCAGAAACCAGGTCTGATCTTAGCTCCAGCCCTCAATTCTGTGTGTGTCACTGAGAAATTTCCCAACGTCTCTGTGCATCAGCATCTTCCTTCATAAAAGCGAGGGTAACAGTTATGCTGATGAATGATAAACCCTACTTCATGGGCGCTCTGAAACGGCGCCATGAAATAAACCAGTTAGTTAAGTTACTTTAATACTGTGTTCCAGTTAATTATTGCTGCAATACGAAAACAATCCCAAGGGCCAGGGATTTAGCTCAGTGGTACTGCCACCTGCCTCACAAGCGCAAGGTCGTGAGTTTAATCTTCAGCACTGCATATAAATAAATAAGATGAAATAAAATAAAATAACCCCGAACTGAGCTGTATAAGACAGTGGAAGTTGTCCTGCTAGCCTCATTCACTTTTGAGGACTGAATGGAGTCCTGTGGTTGTAGACACAGGTATCAAGGGCTACGGTGACCCCAGGCTTCCTCACTGGCTGGAAGCCGGGGTCTGAGATTGAGAAGCTGCATCAGTGTGTGTGACCCTAGCTTCGGAGGTCACAGGAAGTCCCTCTGGAGGTGCTAACAGCCTGCTCAGGTTCAAGGGGAAGAGAGCAGACTTCACCTCTTGACAGACAGACAAGGTCACTGGTAAAAGCAGAGCATGTGTCTTGTGAGCTCTGAAAAACACAGGTCTGCCACACAGTGCCCAACAGGTGGCACGTGTTCAGTACCTGTTGCATGATGCTTAGTGGCTCCTGAAGAAGACTCTGCATTTGCAAGCTCAGCATTATGCACAAGACAGCAACCGGGTTCGGGTGACACAGAAGTCCCAACATCAGGCCTGAGGAAGCTCCACGAGGTTAAGGTATCTGTGGTACTGGCTTCTTAGGTCCGGCCCACACACCTAGTGCGGCATCCACATTCCAGCCATGTTCTTCTGCATCTCTCTTGTTAGCTTTTGGGAGTCCTCACTGTACAATCAGAATTGTAGGTTACAAGCCAAAAAACTTGCTAAATGAAAAGTAAAGATCTTATAGGGTGTCAGCAGCTCTCAGCATCTTTGGTGAGCCAAGCATGCAGGCTTGGAGGCTCATGGGTAGGCCCAGTGCCCACATTCTGCCCATACAGAGACACCACTGTGATCACCACTGAACAGAGACAGGCAACTAGTGCTGGCAATGATAAGCACAGTATAATAATGGCAATGATAAGCCAGCCTTGCCCAGGTGGAGTCTGTCTGGTAAGCCTGCCAGGCCTCTCTCTGACTGTCTAACCGATAGATTCAAGGGCACAAGATGGCTTCCTAGCTGCAAGGGAGGCTGGGAAAGGAGACACTGGTGCCTACCATAGGAAGGGATTCCTCAGAGAGACATTCTGAAATGTAGGAGAAAAGTGCAGGGTTCTGAAGTCAGGGGCACTTGACTATGTTTATTATCCATAACCACCAGGATCACTTACCAGTTCTGCAGGATTTGTCATACCTTCTCACTACCCTGGCTCCTTCTAGTTCCTACTTCCTGTCTAGGTTCTCTCGTCATCGCTGCCTTCTTTACAGCTCTTCTTGTCCAACAGTAGCCAATGACTCCTATTTGTTCATTGTTGTCGTTTGAGACAAGGTCTCACTATGTCAGCAAGACTAGCCTCGGACTCTTGGTGATCCTCCTGCCCCAGCTTCATAAGTGCTGGGATTCTAGGTGTGCACCCTCACACATAGCATGTTTCTCCTTAGCTCTGTCCTCCTCTTTGCTTGGACAGCATTGCTTGGTCAGCAGTGCATGGCATTTTTCCCATTTGGAACTGAGCATGTGCAGCAGGGAAGTGGCACACAGTAGGTGTCCTGGGCAGGCACGATCAGATCTGTGGCATGACCCAGGGTCCCTTGCCTGGTCTGAGGTCCGAGGCTTGTCAGTGAACAAAGCCACATCATAAGGTTGACTTTCTTTCCGTTCCCTAAAGAAAACAGCTTTCAAGGTCTTCCTACCCAGAATAACGCTTGAGGCTAAGACCGAACGGAAATTACCCAACAGGAAATGGGGCTGGGGCTGGCTCAGTCATGGCCTCTCATAGAAGGGCAACCCTGGTTTTCCGGAGAAACACATTTTCACACCAGAGTCAGGGAGGAGGTGGCAGCAGGCGAGGCGCATCTGTTTCCCCTGGCTCCTCAAGCCCCTCAGAGGGGAAGGCCGTGTCCTTGGCAAGCACAGCCCACCGTGGAGTCTGGCACTCTTGGGTAATTAAAAGTGAGGCCTTGGCTGTTTTCCCACTGAGCGCTGAATTCTTCTGAGAAGCTGTCACGCTGTTTCACTAATCAACATTGTCTTCACGTTTAATGGCAAATGACAGTATTTACATTGAAATAAGGAGGAGGCGCGGGGGATCCCGCCCACCCCAGCTGTCTCAGCCTCTGCGGCCTGGCGGGAGTTGCGGCTAGCTCCTGGCCAGTCCCCGCATGCAGCAGGGATCAGGGCAGACAGAGGGGAGGCAGGTCCACCCCGGGTCCCCGGGCTTCCGGTCTGCTGTCAGCCTCAGGAGCTGCGGTCCAACCTGCCCCTAGGTTCTGGGAAACCAAAGCCCCCTCCTGCACTGAGAAGGCTTCTATCTAGACCCAATCTCACCACGTTTATGGACTTTGTGTTTTAATATTTTCTTTGAATTTCTTCTTATGGCCAAATTATAGTCCCAGAGTTGACGGTTTATTTTTAATTAGCTTATTTATGTCACTTTCTTAGGTAACGTGATTATAAGTCTTTTGTTTTCCTCTCCGGTGACTGAAATCGGCTTCAACAGACCTGCGTCCCAGCCTTAAATCCAGCTACTTCTCCTCCCACGCACTCACGTAGGCTGGAGGCTCCGGTGGGTTTGATCTGTAGACCCGGTGGAGGTGGAGAGACGCGCCTAGCCGCTTCCACTGCGTCCAGCCCAGCGGTCTCCCCAGCGGAGGTACCACGGACCTGGGGCTCAGAGCTGGGAACATCAGGGTCCTGCACGGCTCCCCAAGGAATTGGTGGAATTAGAGACCTAAGTGCAGAAGCAAGTAAACAAGTGTAAAAGGCTGCATGCAACTGCCGGGAACTATTCCTGGGCTCTCAGAGAGGGCGGCCGTTCACCAAGAGGCACATTGCAGATCACTCCACTTCCCCGGAACTCTCTGGACCGCCGCGCTGGCCCTCTATCCAGAAAGTCATCGTCTGAAAAATGACCGCCAGCTTCTGTGCATCCCTAGAAGTGACCGTGGGGGCACGCGTTGTTTCCTTCCTTTCATTTCCAAGCAACTATTTTTTTTTTAAAAGCAGGATATGGCTTCTTTTCCGTATTCCAGCTGAATGCATTTTCATAGTGAGCTTACCCCAGGTAGACAGCTTGAGAAACAGGTCCTGCCAGGGCAGAACCTCAGAGAAAGAAAGAGAGCATGGAATTTACGAGAAAAATGCTGCAGGTGCAATGAAGTTGCTGTCAATGTGAAATTTACTTCTTTTCAAAAAAAAAAATCCAGGGCTGGGGAGTTAGCTCAGTGGTTCCGGCGCCTGTCTTGCAAGCGCAAGGGCCCGGGTTCAATTCCCCGGTAACCACATAACAATACTGGGTGTGGAGACCCACACCCAGCAGCAACCAGTACCACATACCACAGTGCTGGGCGTGGTGGCTCACGCCTGTGGTCCCAGCACTCGGGAGGCAGAGGCAGGAGGATTGTGATGTGAGTTGGAGGCTGAGCTGAGGGCCAGCCTGAACCACAAAGCGAGACCCTGTCTCAAAAAACCTAAAAAAAAAAAAAAAATCCAAATTCTGGCTTTGTCCAAGAATTCGACAAATGTATTTAGAAGTAATAACTAAACCTGCTAAACTGCTGCAACCTGTTGGCTGAAGCTTCTGGTTATGTCCGTGTCTTGCATTCCGGTCTTTATGTTAAACACGCACAGCGGAAAACAGAAACGCTCCAGTGCCGGATTTCTGCTCCCTCTCTCTCTGACTGCCGGACAAGCCTCTGGTGTGGGCACCGTCTGACCCAACAGAAGAGAATATCAAATATTCAGAAGTACCAATGCCAGGAAGAAGAGGAGATTTTACTTTGGAAAGTAAGATGTCCCTGTCGCGGAGGATTTTCAGCATGTTCTCCTTGAAGGGGAAAAGGGGACCAGCCGCGTGTATTTTGGCACGCTCGCTAGAGACTGGCGTGAGTTGTGCGCAGGTTGGAGCCCTCAAAAAGCCGGGTAAGGTGAAGCCTTGCTGGATTCCTGCAGACGCTAATTGCTACCTTCGGAAAGTTCAGATCTGTTCTGAAGTCCTAAGCAACTTCTGGCACCAGCTGCTGGAAAGGAAGTACATCTGAAGTTCAGTGGACTCGGAATAACCTCTGACTTCCTCTTAGACTCCCAGCTTTCTTCAACTGTCCAGTAGAGGGCGCACTGTCGTGGGCGCGCTGCGGAGAGCAGCTTCCCCCACTCCCTCCCTGCCTCCCCTTCCCCTGAGCCTCATTCTAGCGCAAGAGCAGCAACTAGACTCAGGAAATGAGTGGGGTTCCACCATGAGTGGGGTTCCCAGTCTGGACATCAGCAGCCTCAGCCTTGGCTGCAAAGGCCAGGGCCTTCATGGTGAGCTCTGCCCACGTACAGGGGGGCGGGGTCTAGCTCCCAACCTGAGAAGTGGGTTTGTGTTCTCTAAAACTGAGGAATGAATTTTAGGAATGATGGAGGTTTGAGTGGGCAAATTTTATTGAGCAAGAAAGCTTCTGCCTAAGAGAGATAGAAGGGGGAACCTGGAAAGGTGGGTAACCCACCCACCTCACTTTTCAGAGGGTTTTTATGGAACAAAGCCACAAGGTGGGACAGGTTCAAGGTGGGACAAAATTACTGTCAACTGGTAACATTGCAAATACAGTCACTTAGGTAATATCAGTACAATGAGAGATCACAAAGTGGACAAAACCATGATCAACCAATAAGATTACAATGAGTATAGTTGCTTAGGTAATACGGACTAGATGGGGATCCAATAAGAAATCAAGTCACGTAGCAAGCATACAAAGATTTTCAGTCAGGAGACTCTTCTAGGTGGTCATAGTCCTGGCCTTCCACCCCAAGATATCAATAGTCTTATGTGGGTGGGCTTGTGAAGGTCCCTCTGACTATCCTCCATGTGAGCTTTTTGAGGGCTGGCCCTAATCTATTCATGTCTACCTAGCTTTTCTACCTGTAATACAAGTGTGAGGGACCAGGAAGTGTTGTCAGTCTGCATGTCATGGCTGCTCCAAGGCTGCGCAGGGCATAAGGCTTTGCCCTATGTGCCTCTGTGACAGGCTGCTGCTTGCCTGCTGTGCCAGAGAATGCCATCAATGATCAGATCGCCACAGTATAGGTGGTTTTCTCCTTGGCATGGCAACTTTTTATTTCTTGTTCCACTTCCTATTGCATTACTCTGTCAAGACTCACCGTCAAAGAATTTGGAAATGAACTTTGTGGGCACAGGAAGTGTGGTATCATGGCAGCAAGTGGTCTTCCAAGAACCACGCAGGATAAAGATGTCATGTCACTGGATTTTTGAAGCCATCTCTATGTTTACTGCAGAGTTGCTGAGGGAGAAATAATGAGGAGGAGGTGGAGTTCCTTGCTGGAAATCACTGGCATAGATTTGATGAGGTAACATTTGTGTACTAGGTCTCAGATGGATGGTACAGACCTGAGGAAATGAACACAGCAGTAAGAGACCAGCTCTGACCTGAGGAGCCTGCTGTGTGCTCAGCACTGTGACACATGGCATCACCTTGAATCACCTTGAAGATCCTCGAGCCATGGACTCGAAAGGAGAAGAGCACCAAGAATCAACAGTCCAACAACCCGCTCAGGAGTGATGAGGTGAGACAGGTTCAAGGTGGCCAGAACTATAGTCAACCAGTAAGATTGAAAGTCCAGTTGCTTAGGGAATATTAGTCCAATGAGAAATCACAAAGTGGACAAAACTATGATCAACCAATAAGATTAGGACAAGTATAGTTGCTTAGAGAGTATTGGTTAAATGAAGACCCAATGGGAAGTCAAGTCATGTAGCAAGCATACAAAGATGTTCAGTCAGAGATCTTTCCTGGAAGGGGTGGATAAGACTTTGGTCCCTCGGCCAGGTGGCTGATACCTACTTAGAATACCAATCATCTCTATTTATCCTATGAGGGTGCGGTAATTTCTCTGCTTTTACAATCCTGGGCTTCAATGAATGTGTCTTGATTGTCCTCTATGTTGGCTTCTCAAGGGCTGGCCCTGTCTAACTGCCTACCAAATATCTGATTAATTTACTATCCACAGTAGTCCCCCTTCTGAAGAAGTACCTCCAACTTCCATTAGGAGGCAAAGGGCGTGAACTATTCTGGACACTTCTGGTTGAAGAGGGTCTTAGTTGTGATTGGAAGTCAGAGTTACTACAGAGTGTCTCATAGGCTCCAGGCATTGTCATCTTGGGCAACCATGTAGCTTTGAGTCTGGAGGAGACAAAACAAACAGGAATAGACAGACCAAATAATAAAGTCAGTAGGATTGCTATGAATATAGCCAATGATTGTTTCCACCATGAGGAACCAGTAATAGCCTCCCACAACGAGGGTAAGAAGAGGGTGCTGGGGACTTCAGAATCTGACATAGAAGTCATATTGCAGTTTACTGGTTATGAGCTGCATACAAAGTCCAGGTAAAAGTCTAACACACGTTGTTATTGGTTGCATTTGTACAACCACTCGGAGTTTGGCAGCTTTTATTAGCCTTTAGACTCCTTTACTGGTGGGGGTTATGTGTAAGTCCAATACTTTGTAATAAGTCTCTCCAGTTCTAGCTCCTCCCAGTAATCTCAATGAAAGACCTCCAAAATGATATAGGGAAATAGGTGCAACTCCCAAACCTGCTAGATATCCAAAGCTCGTGTTCCTGTTCTCTAAAACTGAAGGATGAATTCTAGGAGCAACAAAGGTTAACAGTAGGAAAAACTTATTGAGAGAAAGATGGCATCTAAGAGACAAAAGGGGGATTGGGAAGTGTGTTGGCCCTGGAGGTAGCTTCTTTGGGGCACCTGGCAGGCCCATAACTCACCCTAGACTCTGGGTTCCTGGCACAGAGGGTCGGTGAGAGCCTGCAAGAGAGCAGGTCTCCCGGCCAGCATGGATGATGAGACACCTTCCTGGAGAGAGACAGCAGCACACTTAGGTGATGAGTCCACTCTGAGATGTGTTCTGGGAACCCGGGGCAGGTTGGGAGGAGGAGAGATGGACAGGAGAAGGCCTGCTGCCACGTGGACAAGGTGCGTGGTGGAAACTGTGTAACACGCCAGGCCTCTGAAGGGGCGCAGGTCTCACAGGTGTGGCAGGCATAGAGCGAGGTCAGGGCTCTGCCCGGTGATACAGGGAAACAAGCCTACCTCCCAACCTGCTAGATACCTGAAATGTGATTCTATGCTCTCTAAAACTGAAGAAGGAATTTTAGGACCAATGGAAGTTAAGAGTAGGAAGATTTTATTGAGAAAGAAAGCTTCAGTAGGTGACTTGCTCACCTTATTTCCCAGGGGGATTTTATGGAGCAAAGCCATGAGGTGAGGCAGGTCTAAGGTGATACAAATTTATAGTCAATCAGTAACACTGCAAGAACAGTCACTTTGGGTAATATTGTTCCAGTGAAGAATCACAAGATAGACAAAACCATGGTCAACCAATAGGATCACAACAAATATAGTCACTTAGGTAATATTGATAAATGGAGATCTAATGGGAAAGCAAGTCATGTAACAAGCATACAAGGATTTTCAGACAGAGATCTTTTCTGGAGGGATGGGTTAAGACCTTGGCCCCCCACCCTGGGAGATTAAAACCTACTTAGAATATCACTCACTGCTATTTATCCTACCTGGGTGCGGTAGTTTTCTCTTTTGATAATGCTGACCTTCAATGAAGGTCTCCTTGACTGTCCTGCATGTTGGCTCCTTCCATGTGAGCTTTTCGAGGGCTGGCCCTGCCCAACAGCCTATGAGATGTCTAACTAGCTCACCTGTCTACCACATGGGGAGCCAAAGTCAAGTTCTGCGTGAACCCTCCAACAAGATGTTGGTTGGAGCCTGGTATTCCAGAGGCTTTCGCTCCTGCGCATTCAGTGCTCCCAGCAGGGGCAGTGCGGGGTGGGGGAGGGAGGTCCTGGGTCCCTGGCTCAACACTGTCATTCTTCCCAAGGGATGGCAGTTGGGTATTTATCACTGTAAAACATAAAATTCTCATTGTGAAGGAACTTGGGGACGTAATCTTCACGGCTGCTTTGAGGGGAAGAGGACAGGAGAGACATTTACTATTGAGCAGCAATTGGATGGCTTCAGTCGGAAAGCAAAACAAAGCAAATTCTCTCCACAGCAATAGAATTAGAAGTGACCTTCTTAAAATATTTTAGACTTAGGCTTTTCTGAAGAAATGCTGCCCGCCTTAGAAATATCTGAAACTCAATGCAGCAGGAAATTACAGTCAATTGCCTCGAACCTCCTTGGTATGAGACTGCAGATGCATCTAGGGTTACATAATTGTTTCCAATGCTCAGAAACAAATAAACACCTAATTCCATTGTTTAATGGGTCCTAGCTGTGGGGTTATGCTGGGGAACTCTGATAGGCTAGTTTTATTCAGAGAGTTTTTGATTTCTTCCTTTTTAAAGTTGTTTTTTTGTATAGGTAAAATCTTCTGATCCTTTCCAAGGCACACCACAGTCCCTTCCCAAGGCAAACTTTCTACAAGTAGCTTGAATTTCTCCCCTTTTTTTTTTTTTTTTTCTTTGAGTCCAAGTCGTGCTTTGTAGCTTAGGCTGGCTTTGAACTCACTGTGTAGCCCAGGTTAGCCTCAAACTCACAGCAATCCTCCTTCCTTTGCCTCCTGAGTGCTGAGATTACAGGTGTGAGCCACTATGCCTGGCATTGTAATACGTGGTGCTGGGGATTGAACTCGGGGCCTTGTGCTTGCGAGGCAGATGCCAGAATCACTGAGCTAAATCCCCAGCCCAGCTTCAATCTTTTTTCAGAAGTATTTTACTTGTCTCCAAACGGCAGCATGATAGTCACTCTGCTCTTCATCCAGCTCTCTGCAAGGATAACTTGGTCCCAAAGGGTGACACAGGGTTTACTCTTCCTTCTCATCCCCAGTGCGTTCCCCTCTGTGCACGGGCGGGCCACTGCTTCTGTAAACAGCTGTTTATGGATGAGTGTGTGTCTTGTTCCCACTTCTTTTTTTGCAGTTTCAAATGATGCTCAGTGCATAACTTTGTTTATATGCATGTCTGTAAAGTACAGCTGCAGGATAAATACCCCAAAATGGAATCACCAGGTCAAAGGCTATATGCACTTTTAATTTTGAGAGATATTATCGGATATCCTCTTACAGAGGCTGCTCCAATTTATTTTTGTCCTGGGAAAATATGAGAGTCCCTGCTTCCCACACTATGATCAACAATGTTTTTAAATCTTTGCCAATATGACAGGTGAATTAGGACTTTAATTTGTACTTTTAATCTGCATTTCTCTTAACCTGGATGATCTGAATATCTTTTCATGCAATGAGGAGAGCCAGGTTAATTTGCTTCTTCATGTGTACTCAGGTACATCTGTTTTGTCTACTTAGTTGACCCGCCAGTCTTTTTCTTATTGGTTTGTAGCAAACCTTTATACTATATGTATACAACATTAATCCTTTTTCTATAAATAGTGTTTCCTTTGTTTTTATTTCACATTTTGACTGTGCTTACAATAGTTTTTTTGTTATGCAGAATTTTTTTATTTGTGCATAAGTGTAACAGTCTTTAAAAACATGGCTTTTGGGTTTATATTTTAGGTATATATATGTATATATATGATATATATTATATATGTATATATAATACAGTATATACGTGTGTATATATAATACATTATATATGTATATGATATATATCATAATATATATGATATATATATCACATATATATCATATATTATATATATGTGTATAGTTGTTTTTTAAAAAACATTTTTGGGGAGGATTTTTTTTCTTTTTTGAGACAAGGTTTTACCATGTGGTTCACCTGAGCTTGAACTCACTCTAAGCCTTGGCTGGAGTCAAATTCACTGCAACCCTCCTGCCTCAGCCTCTTGAGTGCTGGAATTAAAGGTGTGCTCCACCACACCCAGCACCATGGAATTTTAAAAAGCACCAGTTCCCAGGCCACTCCAGATTGATGATGACAGAAATGAAGGATGGAAGCATGAAGACTGGATTATTTAAACACACCACAAATGACTCTTGTGTAGACCAGTTCCCTCTCAGAGGAAGCGATGAATGAGCTTCCACAGCCTAGCTGAGGCCAGAACAAGGCCCCCAGGACCCCCAGGGGTTAGGATAATGACTCTGTTTATACTTTTTCCAGGAGGCCATGCCATTCTGTACCACATGGAAGGATAGGGGGACACAGAACCACTCTGGCCACTGGCTGACTTATGATTATGAGAACAGAAAGGGGTAGCACTTGGGCAAGGACCAGGACCCCAATCAGAGAGCCAAAACTCCATGTGGAGCCCCTCCCCCACTTTGCTAAAGGCCTTGGGGCATTTCAGCCCCTTCCTCCTCCTTGTGGAAATACAAAGTTATATGACAGCGTCACTAGGAATTGTTCCTATTTGAAAGATTTTTAGCACTGCAACTGCTTTTCCTGGAAATCTTACTTTACCATCAGGGAGCAGAGCTGTCTAGCTGGGAGCAGCATGGGGACCCCGAGCGGCACCAGCTCGTCCTGCCCCTTGTGGTGCTCCTCTCTGAGAATCACTGAACAGCACAGGGGAGATACCCTTGTGCTCTTTCCCCTTATGAACCCTGGGCAATGAAGACAGAAAGAGAGAAGAAGGACTCCTATCTTTCAACATGAGAAGTTCTCCCACTTCAGCTACTGTGTATAATGCTGCCGTGAACACAAGGGAAATCCTGCTTTGAATCCCTTTGGATAACTGACCAAGCAATGACTACCAACCTGTTTGACTCAAGAGGTGCTCAGGGGATTAGAGGGATACACTTCTGGGCATGGCCCGGTGGGCCCTGGAGGCCTGACATTGGGTACTGTATCTGGTCCCTTTCTCTATTTGACTGCTGTGCTTCCCATGAGGTGAGTAGCTTCACTCCGTCATGCCTACCTTCCACCATGATGTTTTTGCCCTGGAGTCAGCTTACCATGGACAGGACCCTCCAAAACCTTAAGCCAATTGAAACCTCTTCTCCTCTAAGCTGTGGGTGTTGGCCATTTTGCCCAGCAGTCAGAAAGCTACTAACACATTAACCTAACACTTCACTTTGTTGGACTGTACTGAGAATTTGTGTCAAATGGGACAAAGCATATAAAGAACCTGGTCCATAGTGGATGTTCCCTCGATAGTAATTACAGTCTATCTGTAAGTGCCATGACTCCGTTCCCCTTACCTCTGTGCATCCCATAGGTTCCCATGGAAACCAGGCCAATGAACAGGCCATCTGCAGTCTATCATCAGACCTGATTCTGCTCCCTGGCTGAGGCCAGTGGCCAGCTGCAGGAAGCTTGGCCACATCTGCTTCCAGACAGGCGAAGGACATGGAGTCTCAGACATTCTGGTCACGGCACCAGGTGACCCAGGGACTTGGATGGTGCCTGATTCTTCCATTACTGTCTTCTATTCTGTTTGCTCTGAGTTACCGACAGGTCTGGGGTGCACTACCTTGGGGGGTTCACAACCTTCCTTAGGAAAAGCATGCTGCCTGTTTCTGTGTGGAAAATCATCAGCAGGAGGGGCCGCGGAGCTCAGCAGGGTCTGATGGGCTGGGGGCTCAGTGTCCAGGTGGGGCCTGGTAGTGAGCTGAACAGTGGTGGCAGTGGCAGCCTCGGAGTCCTCCTTACCCACAGCCATCCTAGCCGGGTGAGTCACCGACAAGGAAATCCTGGAGTCACTGCTCTACCCCCGGAAAGACCAATTAGGCCTCGATTTTAACCCGTTTTCCTTCTATTCCTTTATACAACTACATACTGTTCACTTACCTTTTTTGTACTTTTTGAAAAATTTACCCATCTAGTACTGTACCCACCCTGGACCTACTGACTTATTCATCACACATCCAGCAAGCCACAAGCCATCCACGGAACCGCTAGCCATCTGCTTGTCCACCGCTGTACCTACCCACCACTGCCGTGTGCACACGCCCGTCTGTCTGCCGATTCACCCTCCACCCATCCACCCACTATCTACCCAGGTGTTTACATGCTCACGCCTGGCATCTGCCTCGTGTTGGTTGTGGTGCATTTGGAAGGTCACACTCACATCCCTCTCCTCAAGTCTCCTCCTGTCCGTCCACGCAGCCCCCTTCCTCCGGCCTCTGCTCACCGGCCCTTTCACTCCCTTCAGGGTGGTAACTCCCTTTCATTCATGCATCACTCATTCGTTCACGAGTGTATCAGGAAACATGTACAGAGCGCTGTTGTTTGCAATCCAACGTATCAGGCACAGTAGCGCCATGAAAACGAAGCGAAGTGACTCCCGGAGGTTCGTGCTCAGATAGGGAAGGAAGGCGCATAAAAGTTGCCGGGAGTGTCACCAGGAGACATGTGTTTCTTCCTTGAGTATGGAGTGGGGGATGGGATGAGAGGTCTGCACCAAAGAGATAACGCACACTTAGGCGACCTTGACGGGTGTGTAGAATTTGCATATTGGGAGCTGGGAAGGCCAGGCGCCAAGAACAGTCTGTGCCGTGGCGGGGAGGGGCAGCTCCTGGACAGGTAGGATGCTCATGAGGTCTAAGTGCTGCAAAAACTGTAGGGGACACGGCTGGACAGGGAAGCCAACTTCAGGAAGGGCTTGGTTTTCACAGAGGGTCCTCGGGGAAAGGATGAGCTTAGCCCTGTCTTCTCTCTGTCTCGCTGGGCTCCCTTGTTTTCCCACCATGGCCAGGAGGCCTCACCAGATGCAGGCTCTTGATCTCGGGCTTCTCAGTCTCCAGATCCAGGAGCAGAATAGACTCCGGTTGTCCATGACTTTCCCAGCTTGTTATTGAAGTAGCTAACGGACAAAGACACTTACTAAGCCTATTTCCTCTTTTGCACAGTGAGGTAGCAGCACTGACCTCATCAGTCCGCTGGGAGACGCTGTGTGTCCCCTGGAATGCAGCCACACAGGAAGAAGGTCACTGGCGAGGGGGAAGGGACCAGGGCTCAATCCTCAGGGCAAAAAAACCACAACAGACACCAAAGTGGGAGCTGAGGCAGGGACACTGCAAGTCTGAGTCTTATCTGGGCAATTTCACGAGTTTCTGTCTCAAGACAAAATTAAAAAGGGGCCAGAGTTCAATTCCTTTCCAGATTTACTTTAGAGACCTTCAGTGCAGGCGGCGCTGGGAAGCTTCCGCTCACCGCCACGAGAGGGAGCCACAGCTCCGCCTGGAGGAGCTGGGAATGGAAAACTTGGGGAAATAGAAGAGGCGGAAATTTGGTCCCTGAAGCGTCTGTGCCCCTTTTCCTGTCCTGCCCCTAGTCTCTGTGCCTTGTCCCTCAAGCCTGTTCTCTCCAGAGCGGACAGACTCTAACAGAATGCCCCTCTCCCAATTCACCCTCCATCAAGGGCTCCGTTCACATCTACGTGGCTGCTGCAGGCCGGAAGTCAGTCCTGCACACCTTCCGGTCTCTGCTTCCTTCTCAGCCTCCCCTAACCCTGCTTAAGTGGCCTCAGTGCCTTGCTCTCTCTTGGCCAACCAGGCCCCTCCCCTTCCTACACCTGCACAGACCAGTGCTACAATGGATGCCCTTTTCCAGCCAGAATGCTCCGACGAGTCGGGCCAATCCTGTCCTACCAACCCTTCTGCCACCCAGGAAACCAAAGCCCAGCAAGAGCAGAGCCAGGCCCACCCCCCAGCTCTCGGTCCACTGCACCTTTGCAGAATTGGTTCAGTGCCTGGGGCAGGGTGACCGTGTCTGGGTGGTGCCCATATTCCAGGGGTGGCAGTGCCTCTCGATCAGTGTCTCAGGCTGCAGCGCCTCTCCCCCTTCCCATAGGGGACCACGACCTCCTACGCTGTTGGGGCTGGGGCAGATGAAGAAGGTGGTGGGGTTCCCGGCGTGGTGCGTGTGCAGCACCCTGCTCTGCGGCTCGGGGTCCCAGAGGGAGCACACGTGGACCTGTTGATTTATCACGGGAAGGTGCCTGACTTTCAGCTGATCCAGAGAACTCTGCAGGCTGGTGCCTCAGGGGTCAAAGAGCTCTGCCCACCCATGATGGAGAAGAGAAATGCAGACGTGTCTCTGCAGAAGGCCAGAAGCCAAGGCCAGCCTCCTCGATCGATCGAACCTATGGCGGCTGGGCAGTCACCCGGGCCCCAGTCGGAGTCCGCACCCTCTAGTCCAGCTCAGTGACTCACTCCTGACGTGTCCTCTTGACCAAGGCGACCCCGCAGGCCAAGCCCTCGGCCTCCCCACGTTCCCATTTGTTCGTCCTCATAACACCTTGCACCGTGTACAGCAGCTCAGGGGTCCCACGGCAGGAGTGGACCACGCTCTGCGCAGTCCAGGTCCTGGGGTCTGCAGGGCATTTATTTAAGAGGTTGGCCTGGGCATCTCAGGCACTGGCAGTGGATTCTGGAAGGGGATTTAGGGCCCTGCTCTTTTCCCTGTCCTTGCCTCGCACATCCTGGCCCTGAGGTGAGTGACTCACCCTTCACACATTCTTCCCATGTGGGCCTCATCCCAGGCCCCAAACAAAGGGTCGGGCCCACCTGGACCAGGCCTTCCAGACCACAAGCCCCAAAGGACCTTTGCTCTCTGGGCCCTGATGGGCTGAGGTATTCTGTGACTAACCATCAGGCCTGACCTAGGTCAACAGGACTGAGCAAACAGGCTGCTTTCAGCAAACAACAGCTTCTCAGTCAACAGGGCAGACGAACTCACAATGGAGTCTACAGCCCCTCTTTACACGCGAGGTGCACTGATATATACACGCCTGAGCAGAGCCTCCTCTGGCACAGAAGGCAGAATCATTTCACCCCAGACTCCTTAGCCCCTTCAACACCTATAGAAACCTAATTCCTTTCCCAGTTAGTTGCTGATATCTCCCATCCACTCGTGAATGAAATCTCCCCCAGGAGCTGCTGGTATCTCTCTCTCCCAGTGTCAGCCCATCCACTCACTCATGTGACAAACTCAACCTTTCCCAGCCGGCTACTAGTTCCTCCTGGCTTAACTGTTCACTGTAATGAACGCTCCTTTCAAAAGCCAGCCTGACACGCAGGTTCTTCAAGACTCTAAGGTCATCTCAGCCTCATCATCGCTCTGGAAAGTGGCTCAGTTTTAAGAAAAGCCTTCTCCCTGGGGCACATTCTTCTCTGAAGGAGGATGTGCAACATGAGGCTCTGACAGTAAATGCATTGTGCCTCATTTTCCTCATCTGTCAAGTGGAGGAACACTATCTACCTGATTGGATTTTGATCACAAGTAAACAAAGATGGAATGTGTATGGGGCTGCGTGTGAGCAGCCACTCCACCATCCGTGATGGGCCATCGATGCACACGAAGTTCATCACTACACACAGCATGATATCCAAGCTGGCCTTCCTAGATCAAGGCACAGCCCACATCACCCAGGCGAAGGGGCTAAGGAGACTGTGGGTGTGAACGCATATCAGCGTGAACAGTGGTGGAAACACACAGCCTACTTCCTCGTTTGTAAAAATAAGGACCCCTCATCTTCTGGCTCTAATCTCTGACCACACATCCTGATCCTGCTCGGGGAGGGGAATTCAAATTCATCATCCAGCAGTTGCCTATGGGGCTACTGGACATGAATTCCCAGGCTCCGGCAGCAGAACCACCAGGGGGTGCAGAGAGGGACAGGATTCTTCAAATGCAGGACCGCTGGCCTAGATTCACCCACCCCTGCCCCGGAAGTACTTAGGGTAGGTGTGGGATACCTGCATTTCAAACAAGCCCTCCAGGGCTGCTTCTGCACACTAGAGATTGAAAGTCCTGCACATCATCTCATTTTCTGAGAATTAAAAAATGATCAGAAACATGATAGCATGACACCTTGAAAATAATTCCTTACTATTATCAAATACTGAGTTATTATTTATCTGAGTGCTACTTGCCCCACCATTGTAGTAGAATTCACATACCATGAAATTAACCATTTTGAAATGTTCTGCTTGGTATTGAGCGACCACGTCCTCTATTTCCAGGCTAAACTTTACCACCCCAGTCTCCCTAGCTCTTCGCCCTCCATAACCACCACCAAGCTCTGCGTCTGCAGATTTGCCTGTTTCAGATGTCTGAGGTACGCGCGAGCATGTGTCCTGTGACCTTTTGTGTCTGGCGCCTTCTGTCGAGCTCGCTTTCAAACTTCACCCACATCCTAGCGCGCAGCCTCAGCCTTCGTGCGCGTCTTGACCAGCTTTTGCCCTGGTTCTAGCTCTTGGTAGTTGTGAACACGGGAGGCTGCAGTGGGTGCCCGGTACAGCGCAGTGCACACAGCCTGGCCTGCAGTGGGTTCCTCCGGGTCTGTGTAGGACAGGACTGGTGGGGTGCAGCGTTCTAAGTTAGGCTTCCTGGAGGGGTGATGTCCTGTTTCCCATGGAAACGGTGGGCTTTTGCATTTCCACTGACAGCGCAGGTGGTTTCTAGTTTCTTCATTTTTTTTTTTTTGGAGACTGGTTCTTGCTTTTGTAGTTCCTGCTGGCCTTGAGCTCAGCCTTGAACTCACGACAGTCCTCCTGCCTCTGCCTCCTGCGTGATGGGGTTACAGCTGTGAGCCACCACATCCGGCGCTGTGGTATATGGTTGGTTCTGACTGCTGGTGGGTGTGAGTCTCCATGCCCGGCATTGTTGTATGTGGTAACCAGAGATCGCCAGCCTTTGCACTTGCAAGGCAGGCACGGGAACCTCTGAGCTAACTCCCCAGCCTCTCCATGTTCTTGATGACACATTATCATCCCATTTTCATTTTTTTTTCTTTGCCTTCTACTTACTTGCATTTATCTATTTTTCCCCCTGCGGCGCTGGAGATCAAACTCAGGGCCTCCTGCACTGCAGGAAACTCTATACAAATATCCGGTTGTGGTTTCCAGGCATAGCTCACTGCGGTTTCCATTTACATTTCCCGGAGCGACCCAGGAGGCTGAGCACAGACAGACGCACTTATTTGAGTGTCTGCCTGGAAGAAACTCCTGGAAGCCCCTTAACTAGTTTCTAATAAGGTTGTTTATCTTTTTCTTATTTAGTTGTGGGAGAGCTTTAATTTTTTTAAAAGTACATTTCAGCTGTATAATGTGCAAATATTTCCTTTCATTCTGTAGAATATATCTCCACTCACTGGATATTGTTTTTTGATGCCTGTAAATTTTTAATTTTGATGAAGTATAATGTGTCTATTTTTCCTTTGTTGCTTGCTCTTTTGGTGTCACAAGTCACGATTTACCCATATGTTTTCTTCTAAATGTTCTACAGTTTTAGCTCTCCTACAGGTATCTGGTCCACTTTCTACATGGTGTGGGATAGAGATCCCCTCTGAGGCACTGTTACTAAGAAGTAGATCACATACACTGTGATTTTCTTATTTGTAACAATTTTGACTCTCAGCAGTCCTTGAGAGCTGAGATCTTGGCATAGTTGTGACCTATGACCTTGGTTCATCAATTTAAGTCTTTCCACAATTCTGGTTGCAACTGAACTGCAAGATATTCTCAGTATGACCATCCAGATTAACATATAGTATACATTCAATAAATATTTGGTGAGTGAATGAATGATTGCTGTAATTTTTGTTACTCGGTCTGACCTGATATGATTGGATTTAGTCTAATTTGTTATTTTTCTGTTTTTTCCACCTGTATTTTGTCTTTTTCATTTCTCTTGCTTTCCTTTTTGGGTTGAGTAGTTTTATCAGATCTACTAATCTCAATTATTAGTTTATTGTCTGTACTTTTTTTCAGTACTGAGGATTCAACCCAAGGTCTTTATATTGGATTACATCCCTAACCCTTTTTTAAAATATTTTATTTTGAGACAAGTTTTTTCTGAATTGCTAAGTTGCCCAAGCTGGGTTTAAATTTGGGACTTTCCTTACTCAGCCTCCCAAAATGCTGGAATTCAAGGTGTGTGCCACCATACTCAGCTTCTACTACTCTGTGTGTGTGTGTGTGTGTGTGTGTGTGTGTGTGTTTCATAGTTTCCTGAGGGCCTACAATATAAATTTTTATTGTCATATACTTTCAAATAACATATCCTTTCAAATAGCAAGCGCCTTATAATAATATACATACTTTTCTCTCCTTTATATTGTTTGTGTTCGTGTAGTTATTTTTGGTCACAGCATAAAATAAACAATATATCACAATTATTTTTCTGTAAACAGTTTCCCATTAAAGAGATTATAAATGAGAAAAAATCTGTTCATTGTCTTTTTTTTTTTTAAGTTTTTTGAAACAGGGTCTCGAATTATAGTTCAGGCTGGCCCTGAACTCACTATTAGCCCAGGCTGGCCTTGAACTCACAGCAATCCTCCCACCTCTGCCTCCAGAGTGCTAGGATTACAGTGTGAGTCACCACACCCAGTACTGCAGTATGTGGTTATGGGAGATCGAACTTGGGACCTTGTGCTTGCCAGGCAGATGCCAGAACCACTGAGCTAAATCCCTGGCCTTCTCTCTCAATTTTGAAAGATACTCCAGGTTCTTCCTTTCCTCCTTGTCCAAGAGGACTAAGAATCTCATCTAGTTCAGTGACATGAACCTTTTAGCACATTTAGCACCCAACTGCCGACTGTGGCCGCGCTGCACTGTGATCACTGCTGATCTAGTCACACATCAACACGCGGGTGAGATTTCTCTGTCTCTGCACCAACAGCTGCACTGTCCTGCAGCTGGGCGACAACTGCCACGGTCCCTGTCCTCCCTGGAGGCCTTGCATCTGTGGGCGTCGCAAGAGGAACCCACGATGCCATTAGAGTAGCTCTGTTCAGGTATTACTCCCAAAGAGGAAGTCAGAAGTGAAAGTGATGCTTAGAAAAGTTTATTTATGAGGCTGGAAATCAAGGGACAACTCCCAAGCAACAGAACCTACCTACAGCTCTTTCCGACTGTCCTCATCTACCTACAGCTCGCTCCACTGTCCCCACTCGCCAGAGCCCGAGCCAGACGTGGACACGGCAGGCCCTGCGGGGGGCAGCCGTGGGCAGAGCTCAGTCCTGGTGAGGGAAACATGGAAGATGGCACTAGGGGCAGAGAAGGGCTCTAGGGGAGCACTCTACCCAGTCCCAGCTCGTGGAGTCCTGGGAGTCCGGGCCTTGGCTCTGGGGCCCAGCAGATGTGAGGGAGGCAGGTTCTCGGAAAGGAAACATAGGGAGTGTTTGGGAAGAGGTTTATCACTGTCAGGAGGCCTCAGAAGGAACAGTCCTCAGGACCCCGTGCGTGGGGACCAACACAGGAGACCCCGGCCTCCTGAGCATGCGCAGACAAAGCCAGGCCGAGCGCCAGCAACAGGGGCTTGAGACTTGCGGCTGGAATCTCTCTTCCCAAGCTCCCAGCCAGAGGAGCCCCGCTCACTGGGAGCTCTAGCTTTGCGTGGGGTTGGCGACTTTGCCCAGAAACAGGATGCCCTGGGTTTCCGTATGGACGATAGCCATCAGAAAGGGGCTATCGAACTGCAGAATCACTGGGTCTAGTATTGCGGATGTCAAGACAAATTTCATTCCTGTGGCTGCAGCTGCTTCTGTACCCTTCTCTGCCACATCCAACACAGCCTTGTGGAAGATCTGTGGGGACAACAGAGCATCCATGGCTCATGGGGACAGGGTGGACAGGTGGGCAGCGAGGACTGGCCTCTGGCCTGTCTGTGCCACTAACTGTGTCTGTTCAGCTCTGTCCCAGTCCGGGTCCACCGAGGGCGTGGCCTGCTGTGCCCCAGGCACCTCACTGGCCAGCGGGGTCCAGCGTCTCTCCTGTTCCCACCTCCTCGGGCTTTTCCTGCATCTTACACTCAGCTGCATCCACGGCCCTTTGTATCTTTTATTCTGCAACAGGATCTCACTAAGTGTCCCAGCCTGGGACGCAGCCTCTGGGCTGCTAGACTGTAGGCTCTTCCCACATTGTGGGCTCTTCCTGACTTCACAGGACACAGCTTTGCATCCTGCAGTCCCTGTCCCCATAGGCACAGGTCTCCCCACAACCGTGCTCTCAGAAGACAGTGCAGACCCAACTAGGCTCTGGGCTCACACCCAGGACAGGAGGCCCACAGGCCGCCCCTCCATTCTGACATTTGGGCCTCTGGGAAGCAGCCTGAGAGCCCCAACCCCCTCCTCCAAGGGTCACTATTACCTATAACTGCCACCTGTCCTGCCAGGCAAAGACACATGGCCCCCAGATGACAAGGCTGAGGGTGGAAGGCTCACTGTCCCCATGGCAAGGCCTGGCAGTATCCACAGCTCTCTGATCTCAAGCCCAGTGGTCCCTCGCCACAGTCTCCAGAGTGCACGACCTCGTAGGGTCCAGAGACCAACAGGCAACAGGGCAGCAGGAGCAGGGTGGGTCTGGGGCTCTGAGAAACGCAGCCCTCTGCAGTGCTGCACCCAGCCCTCCCTCGCCATCTACGTTTGGGCATGGAGGATGGACCACCTCAGGCGGACTCACCTGGGACACGTGCAGGTCCCGGGCACCTGTGATCCTCGATAGGTCAGCCTCTTTGGAGAAGAGTTCCCTGATACCCAGCTTGGGGAGGACGGTCTCCAATTCGTAGTCACCCGAGATGGAGAACTTGGGTAGGTAGAACTCGTCTATCCTCCTAGAGCAGGAGATCGTGTGAACACCGCCTGTCTCACCTCCCCCGCGTCACAGTGCTGCGTCCCAGGTCCCTCCATGCCAACCCTGTTCTCAAGGGAGATGTCCTGTTCCCTTCACTTACTCATGTTTACTCCTTAAATGTGATGCGGGGATTTGAACCCAGAGCTCCCACTCCAGGCAAGCTCTGTACCACTGAGCTGCATCCCCAGCCTTTTAAAATTATTTTTGGAACAGGTCTCATGGGTTGCCCTAGCTGGACTTGAACCTGTCATGTTGCTGCCTCAGCCTTCCAGAGTGCTACGATTCCAGGTGTATTGACTCTTAATTCATTAAATATCATGGGCATCTGCAGTGTCCACATATGCCAGGCACTGTGCCAGGCTGTGGCTACAGCCTTGCTGGAGGCTGGCTCTGCCCTTCCCAGAGCTGAGTGGGGGACACCTTCACAGGTCAGGGACCCCACAGTATGTGAGAGGCCAGCAGCCTGCACTGTGGACAGGGAGGACTCCTGAAGGAGGAGGCTGGGCCTCAGCAGTGCAGCAGGCAGCTGAGAGGAGGGAGGTAGTGGAGGAGCTCAGGGGGTGACCAGGGGTCAGCAAGGGCTGGAAGTGGCCGGTGGAGCCGAGGGGGGCACTCAGGAGCCCCTCGTATCAACACCTCCCTGCGCCAGGGCTCCTCTCCTGTTCACCCTAAGGCTTGTCACTCACCGTGTCCTGTGCTGCCAACACTGGCTGAATGACTGTGCAGCGCACGAATGAGGCTACAACAACCTGCACAGAGCTGCTCTTGCAGCCCCTCTCGCCCACACCCAGCTGCTCACACTCCTGTCTCCCTCTGCCTCCAAGAAGCTGAGGCAGGAAGGCCCAGTCAGCCTGCTGGGGCTGTGTTGAAGACACCTCGGCCCTGTCCTTCTTGATGTGACATCTTATTAAAGAGGAAATCAGGACAAAAGCCACACAGACAGCTAAGGACAAAATTCCAACCCCTTCCATCCCAGTGCTAGGTCTCCCTCCGCTGTGCCCTGGACCCCGGGGAGACCAGGGTAGAGGACGAGGGTGCAGGGCTGGGGGACCGCACCTGGGCTTCAGGGAGTCTCTCCACCGCCTCAGCAGCTCCGGCTGCAGCGCAGCCTCCACTGAGCTCATCCGGCCCTGGTTGGGGAGGATGAGGAGGGCGCTGGCATTGCTCTGGTACTTAAGCTCCACCACAGTGCAGGAGAGCTCCTTGTCCCAGAAGTAGGGGATGTGCTGCTTCTCCAGCTTCATCATGGGCACTTGCACCCACCGCTTCTTATCCAGGTAGAATCTGGACTCAAAGGTGTCATCGGGGTCAAAGGGCATCTTCCACTTGCCTGAGGGGTAGCACACAGCAGGAGAGGCCTGTGAGCCCCAGGGTGGCCCTACTGGACCCGGCTCTGATCATTTCCTGAGCGGTGACAGCACCCAAGGTGCTGGATATGCCCAAGCCATGATCTGAGACATGTTAGCCATGGGCCTTGGCTCCCATATGGGCCACATTTGCTTCTGTGGACCATGGACTCCCAGCACAGACTTGCCCATGTACCCACTCCCAGCCCCACCCCATTGGAGGGACTGGAATTGCGACGGATTCCCAAACTCGGGATCCAGCAGCCCTGGCCCATGTCTCCACCTTGCAGCTTGTACCCTGTGTCCCAGGGTCCTCGTCTGGCTGCATCCTCAGGGCTGCTTGCTCTGGCCCTGTCCTCCCCCCACCCCTGGCATGCTGGGTCTGGCCACAGTCCCCTGTCCTCTGCTCTTCTCTCCTGATGGCTGCCTTGGGTTTGTGATCTAAGAGCCCACTTGGCTCTAGCGGCTTCAGGGCTAGCGATTTTATAAAGGGAAAGCCCTGAAACACTGCTCTGGTGCCTGGTGACGGGGGGCGCTAAACACAGAGCACACCTCGCCTGCATCTCCTGGCATCTTTGCAGAGAGGGGCAGGGCTCCTCCCTGTGTGCTGGCGAGTTTTCATGAGCGTAAAAGCTCCGCTCTTAAACAGAGGCTGCGTGCACACCCTGAAGCTGTGTTGCCGAACCCAACTGTAATTTGGACAAACTCTAGGGTAGAAGATGATCCCTGCAAGCAGGGCAGGGCTGCCCCCAGTGC
Organism: Petromus typicus; assembly: GCA_004026965.1. NCBI lineage: Eukaryota > Metazoa > Chordata > Mammalia > Rodentia > Petromuridae > Petromus > Petromus typicus. Next base: position 57,981 of record PVIR01002987.1, on the reverse strand, counting down.
CGCCAGAGGTGGGCACCTCCCTGCCCTAACAGTTTACAATGACAGGACAGAAACCGCCCCCGAGACTCAGAGTGGAGACCCTGAGGCCTTCAGGCCCCAGGCCCGGTCTGACCCATCACCTTTGAAGAGGATATAGTTTACTAGGACCATCAAGGTGCTCTGGTCCAGGTCCTTGACCAGCTCTGAGATCTTCCCGTCTGTCTCGTTCTTCACAAAGCTGTTGATAAGCTCCTTGGCCACCTCGGGGTCCTGGAAGTTAGTGGCGAAGCTCTCCGACAAGTACAGACGCCAGCCATCCTCTGTGAACTTGGGCAGCAGATGCAGCTGCTCCTGGATGAACAGGGCATTGCCAACATTGAGTTGCAATCGGTCATCTGGCTGCCGGAGGGTGTGCAGGAGGTGTTGGAAGCTCTGGTGGATTTCTGCCTCTGAGGTCTCTGTGAGGTTGAACTTGAGGCCTTGAAGGATCTCTGTCAGCGTGGTGTTGTGAGCCCCCAGGGACGCAAAGGCCAGTGCGGTGGAGATGCTCACGGGGGAGAAGAGGATGTTTTTGTTGGGATTCTCCGAAGCCAGCTCCCTGTAGAGGCTGAAGGCAAAGTCAGCGCCGCTGGAGGCCAGTCTGAGGTTGTCCACCTGCATCGTATTGTCTTCGCCCTCTGGGGCCAGAGTCTCCACAACTGGGTGGCAGAAGACGGCAGGGCAAAACCCAGCCACCAAGAGGCCCAGAGCCAGGAGGAGTGACATCGCTGCACTCTGAAAAGCAAGGACCGTCTCAGTGGGAAGCGAGGACCGTCTCCCAGGCCCTTGCTGGCTCTGGCCGCCGATGGGCTTGTGCTGTCCCGGGCACCCAGTGTGCATTTCTACCCTGTGCATCCTTGAACCTCAGAAGCCAGCCCTGAGACAGCTGCCACTCTTCTCTGTGGGAAACTGGGCACACAGAGGCAAGGGGGTTTGCCCAACACACCAGCATGCAAGCGAAGGAGCTGGGCCTGGGTACATGCTGTGACCGAAGACAGCACAAGCCCCCAGCTCAGTTAACAGAGCCCAAGCAGAGGGATCAGAAAGCAGAAATCCTCTTCCTCCTAGCGCCTCGCCTCTGTACCCAAGACAGTCTAGGAAGGTGTCCTGGCCAGAGCGCAGAGCACTGCTCAGCCTCAGAATTTCAAGCCCAGTTCCCTGAACTGAAAGGTTCACTGAGAGTGGACATGAGGGGCCAGGGCCCAGCCCTAGACTAGGTGGCTCACAGAGGGCAGATGGGGCCTGCTGGTCACCGTGTGGCCCCTGGTGGGGAAAGAACCCAGCCAGCAAATGGTCATTAGTGTCTCTGAGACCTGGAAGTTGGATTTCACAGCCCCAGTCTCTGTGCAGCAAGGCACAAGTGACCTGGCTGTCACTGGTGCCCAAGGCTGCTCCTCCACAGTCCGTGGCACAAGACAGGCCCCGAGGGACAGACGCCAAAACCCATGACACCAACACATGAGGTTATTCACCTCCAGTTGTCCCCACTCTGCATCGGCCTGTGAGGGGGACAGAAGGTCGCTGGTGTAAGAGGAGGGCAGGAGGCGGGTGCTGAGGAGAGGGCCGGGCATGGGGAGCGGGGGGGCACAGGGTGCCAGTGGTGGTATGGAGCCCCTACCCAGGACAGCAGAGTTCTGTGGCTCCACCCTTGTTTTCTCTCAGGTGATGCAACTGTTTCTTTAGAAAAGTATGAACAGTATTTTCCCCAAAAATTATTTCGGGAGGAAAAGATCGGTCTGGTTGAGCATGAGGGAGGCACACAGCCTGTCTCTGCCTGGCCAGGGTGCCTTGGCCTCGGGGAAGCGGAGTCCTCAAGGTGGCCAGGATCACATCTGGCAGTGGCACGTATAGGCCAGCAAGGGCGCCGTGCCTCTTCCCCCAGGCCATGCACACAGCTGGCTCCTGTCAGAATCCACAGATGTCCCCCGGTTACCTGCATCCTTTGCACAAGTAGGGATATGGAGCCAGAGAAGACATAGGCCCAAAGCTGCCTCCCACCAGCCCCCCATGGACTCTGTATCCCCAAAGTGCCTGTGGCCCTGAGCACAGAAAACCTCGGGTTACCTGCCCTGCCCAGAAAGCTGTGTGCAGACCGAAGTGCTGGCGCCTCCGTCGGAGAGCAGTGGATTCTCCTGAGCTGCCGCTGCCTATTTATGCCACAGGCTCCTCCCCTGCTCAGGAAGAGGCCGCCAGAACAGCAGCCTTCTGTCCTGGCCAGAATGGCCCAGTTTCCAGTAATAGGGACGGTTTCTGGTAATAGGGACTCACTTGCTTTCTGAAACCACCTCATGCTGGGAAAGAGCCCTCGCTTCCCACTAACAAAACCCTCTGCCCCAGTTTGTTTTCTGTGTATGACATGCTCCTTGACATGAACAATCCCACACAATTAAAGAAAAGCTTGGAGAACATTCCCAAGAAGTTTAGCATGCAGAGGCCCCAGCTCACATTGCAGTGTGTTTCCAGGTTGTTCTGTGTAGTTTTGTATTTGAGTGATGCGCTGTGTATCTCCACACAAACTTGGACATATTTTTATAAACACAAGGCTCTGTTTCTCTAGAGCGTGTTGAGCGGCCTTGGGTGGGGTCCTCGGGCCCTGCACTTGCCACAGGGGACTCTGGAGGGAGCAGAGGACCTTCCCCAGGCCCCTGTGGCTGTGAGGCCCCGTCTCCAGTCGTCTCCTCTGCCCCGACCCCCACTCGGTGCCTCACCCATACCTGGTTGTGCCTCCTCCCTGGCCGTCTTTTACCAAACCTTGGACCTGTCGTGGGTCACAGGTAAAAACCCCCTGGAAGTGCTCATCATGATAGCCCTCATCCATGACAGGGCCAGGGAGCCTGGAACCCTTGGGGTTCTGTGGAGCCTAGTTTGGAAGCTGCTGTCTGGAAGTGCATTTTGAGCTTGGGCATGAAGAAGGCCTGCATCCTGAGGCTGTGGGACCAGCCCCCGTCCCTCCCTGCGTCTGCGACGGGAGCACTCACCAGGACGTTTCGCTGACAGTTGCTGTGGAGGTGAGTGAGTGGAGTGAGTTACCGGGCAGCATTTCTTCCCCACAGGGACAGTCTGGGAAGTGTTGGGAAGCAGCTGGGGTGTTGCTGTTGAACAAGCCCTGCAGGGTGGACTGTTGCCAATGCAGCAGATGTGGGCTGGATGTGCCCAAGGCTTGTGACAAGGAGACGTGGGCAACCACTGCTCACCTGGTGCAACCTGTTGCTCACAGGAAAGTTTAGGGAACAGACAAGTACACAAAACAGTGACCAGATGTATAGTACACTAACCACGTGGGCCAAGAGCACAGGCCCTGGTCAGTGGCACCAGGAATCCTTCACTGAGCCAGCCAGAGTGGAGCAGGCCTATAACCCCAGCACTCTGGGAGGCTGAGGCAGGAAGATCAAGTTTGAGCCCCACCTGGCCAACTTAGCCAGACACTACCTCAAAAATAAAGGGTGGTGATCTGCCTCATTGGGGAGACCCAGGGTTCAATCCTGGTACCTATAACACAGAAAGGGATCACTCACTGCACCCAATTGTATGTTCTGTACTTTGGGAGGTTCACAAGCAGCACAGCATAAAGAACGCTCTGTGTTGCTTTATGATCGTCGCAAAGCCGCCACCAGATGGGAAGTTTTCAGCTTCCCATTCCGGAACTCTGCAGTACGCTCCGGAGTGGACCGCAATGCCGCTATCCACCGCACGGTGGCACTGTAGACATGAGCTCGGTGAGAACAGGAATCTCGCAAATTACTGAGTAACCACTCTGACTAGTTTTTGTTGTTTTTGTTTGTTTTAAGACAAGATCTTGCTTTTAGTGCTGGGATTACAGGTGTGAGCCACCGCGCCTGGAAATGCTCCTTGCCTGTAAAGTATTGACATGACCAACAGGAGTTTGTTCCTGTTGATTCTAAAGGATAGACACCAGACATTTTCAGAGTTGAACCTAGGCACTCTTGACTAGTCTACACTGACTACCCAGCCCTGATTACCTTTTCTCTTTCTGTGAGGGAGGGATGCTGAGGTTACAGGCCTGCTATTTTTACATTACAAAGAATCCCATAGAATTAATGCCTAACACAAGACTGAGGCTGATTTCTGTCTCCTGTGGGCTGAGGGAAAGGCTCCACTCTGTCTGGAGCTGGTGCCTTCTCCCTTGTTGTTCTGCCAACCCCTGGAGCTGTTTACCTGGTCCAGGACAGCCTGTTGCCATGACTACCTTCCAGCCAATAGGAAGGGCAACAGGAAGAAATGGATACCTTCTCTGTTCAAAGGAGTGACCTAAGGGCTAATACCAACTAATCATTTCCACTGTGCCGCCCAAGTCAGAGCCTATCACATGACCACATCCGGCAGAATCCATGCTCCACAAAGGCAGCCTCCTCGCAGCTGAAAACATGGGGTGCTATGGCTCAGACACTGGGGTGATGGCGCCCCCTCCTGAGGCTTCTCAAATTCTCCAACTGCAGAGAACAATTCTCTTTACAATTGTACTGACTTGGTGACCTCCACCCAGTGTGAAGGGAGGTAATTCTCTCTCACACTCTGAGGATGTTTTCTGGGGGGACCTAACAAGTCCTGGGAGCCACTTGCCCCTTACAGCTGCAAGCTGTCAGCTCCCGGGCCACCTGCCCCTCAGTCTTGGCATCTCCCAGCCCCTGCTCTGGGCCTGAGTCTCAGGGCCTGCTTTGCCCTAAACGTTGATGTAAGGCCTTCCTTCAATTCCATGAGTACTGTGGGCACAGGAGTGGCTCTGTGCAGAGGCCTCCGGGGCTGTGGGGACATAAAGGGCTGCAGCTTGAGGAGTGAGGCCCAGGTGGCCCCAGGCAGCACCTTCCCAGAGTCCTCAGGCCCTTCCCTTAGAGGAGGCCCTCCTGCCCTTGTCCTTACAGCTCCAGGCTGCGGGATATTTTGGAGCCTGTGGGACTCTGATTCAGCGATTCTTCAATATTCTCTCACTGAAGTTAAGGGCTCCTGCCATATTTCTAAAGGTCCCAAAAAGAAGCACAAAAGAAATTAAGGGCGCACTGGTGCCTGTGGGGATGTGCGTGGCTTTGAGTGCTGACAGTTCTGTCACTCAGTGCGTCCCTAGGGACTGGAGGTGAGAACAAGTCCTCAGGGCCTACCTGAGGCCTCTGGCTGGTGACCAGCAACCTAACACTCTGGGGGGTGGGGAGCGGGCCTGAGGAGCAGGAGAAGCCTCCCTCCCGCATTTCTGCCTCTGGGTTTCCTCTCTGCTGCTACTGCTGGGCACACATTTGTTTGTGTCTGCAGAAAATGTTTCCCAACTGGGCCATCTCAGAACACATCCAGGGCCTTGCCCAAGGGCAGCATCCAGCTGCCTGTCCAAATAAGGCACAGTGGCCTTCAAAACCATGGGTGCTTCTGTCTGTGCTACACATGGACAGCGAGGCTGCTGAGCGCTTTCCGATCCACCAGCCACTTCTACCTTGCTACGGTCCACAGAGGCTGACCAGTGATTCCTTGTGCCAGGCAAGATCCTGGGCCCTGGGCAGCCATGAAAGAAGGACGAGTAATGAGCCTGCTCTCCAGTGACACTGTCTCCACAGTCTGATAATCAGTCTTGTGACAGAACAGAGAGGCTCTGGGAAGCCAGGATGCTGGGCCCTGAGGGTCACATGACATCTTTCTCTCCTCCCCATCTTTTTCTTCTACCACCTCCATCCCTTGCCCCTTCTTTTCCCTGTTTCTCCTCCCCTTCCTCCTCCATCTCCTTTGCAATCTTTTGCAAACTTATAACTCATTCTTAGCCTATGGAACATAGGCTGTGGTTTGGATATGGTCTGAACAAACCCCCACCCCAGACACTCGCGTGCTGGAAGTGAGGTGGTGGCGTGCGGTGCTGAGATACGAGAGCCCTCAAGATGTGGGGCCTGATAGCAGGTGCCCTGGCATCAAGGGCACCACTCTCAGAGCCTGACGTGATTCTCAAAGACCCTGGTTAGTCCCCATACGTGAAGGAGACACTCTAGAAATAGTCTGTGTGGCCGCAAATTTCTCTGTCTCCTCACCAGGCAGAGTCCAGAAAAGTGAAAGACGCTTTTGCTTTCAGTTCGGACACTCTGTCCTCTGCACGCTGCCTGCCGAGACTTGGGGTCGTGGGATTCTGTCTCTCATTCTGCCTCTCAGTTCCATTGTCCTCCTTGCAATAGCAGGAAGCCCCTCCCCCTAACCGTACCTCCACGAAGCAGAACACGGTGTACCTGGATCACTCCCAGGAAGTGCAGGGGGAGGCTCTTTAAACACCTTGCTAAATCCCGCTTAGATTCCTAGATCAAACGGGGAAGTTTGCCTAAGCCCAGCTCCCACCAAGACAGCACAGTTACACCAATCCTGAACATGAACTTTGTAACTCACAGATAGGCCACTAAAATAAACAGAAGCCAGGGGTCCACAATGGGTCAGGTGCCCAGTGCTCAGGAGCTGCCTCCTCTTTGCCCCCTGCAAGTGACCTGGACAGCATTGCGCCTTGAGCCTTGTACCCTGGGGATAGCTGGGCAGCACAAGCGCCACTGGATATCCAGTCCTGGGGAGAATAAGTGGGAGGCCAGGGCTACCCTGTGAGTTCCTCTTATCTCAGGGCGTGGCAGCCAGGGCGAAGTCTGCAGTTCCCCTGAGAACTGAGAGTGGGAGGCAGAGCTGGTTGGTCAAGGCCCTTTGGAGACTTGTCCTCCTGCTTGCTTGGGCCCCACGGCCTCTCGAGTCTGTGGAAGCCTCTGCTTCCCTGGCACTCAGCTGCTGCCTCCTCATCCCAGGACAGGACGTCGGCTTGTTACCTTCCATCCAGTGCCCTCAGCCGCCTCCACCTGCAATGGGCCAGGGCAAGTGCATTACGTTTTCACTTAGCTCCCGTCTCTGTTTATGCTGAGGCAAATCTCTACCTGGTCTTCCATCAGAGGTGCTATTACTAAGTTTCATTCAGTGTCCATCTCCAGGAAAAGGGAGCAGCTGAGAGGAAGAAACTTCCAGCTCTAAATCGTGGATGTGTCAAAGACCACAGCTGTTCTGTGGCGGAGCGAGCGATGCTGAGGTCAAACCAGTCAGGGCCAGCGTTCACCGCCATTCCATAGTCTCCAAAAACACGAGAAAGGAAGACATTTGCATTCGCGGGCATGCAGGAGAACACGATAATAACACACCTAATCCTTTTTCTGTCTCCTTCTCCTCCCTCCCCCATCTCTTGGTTTCCTTCCCACTTGGAAAAGATCCATGTCCCTATTTCTGTGATCTGTCCTTTATTTTGTTATTTCCTTTATTTACTTTCTGGTTTTCCAGCAGAAGAGAAACCACACAGTGTTTAAGCTTGTGTGTTCCAGTCACTGAACTCCTAACCCTACCAAAGAGCCAGAAGAGAATGTCATCATCTCCCTGGCATCGTGGCCATGGAGCGGGCTGTGTAGGGAGACTGGCGTTTTTTATGCAGGTTGGGGTCATAGCTGAGTAAGAACTTGGACCCCATGGGGCACGCCTCTCTACCTGTATCTCTGACTGTGTGGCGTGTCCCTGTGACTTCAGATGCCCCCAGTGGGCAAGCCTGGGTGAGCAGAAAGGTTTGCTCTGGCATCGGTGAGGTCAGAGCCAACATGCACAGAAGCCCATTTCAGATGAGGTCAAGCATGTTCCGGGTGGCATGGCCAAGACAGGCGCCTGTTTCAAATGGTCAAAATGCAGTGGAAGCAGGGAAGCAGCCTGGTGGAGGCCAGAAGTGGCACCTGCCATAGGTGCCATGTGAGTCAGGCGTGGTACCAGCCTCAGTGGACCACGGAGCCAGCGGACGTGACCTTGGAGCGACCACTCTTGCTGTCCTCAGACTGTGTCCCTGTGACACTCACAGTCTCCAGACCCTTGAGGGTGGCAGTTTGATCACTGTGTTGCTGGACACAGGTTTCCACCTGGTGCCTTTGCAATCAGGCTGCTTATGACTCCTACGTGCAGATGTGGCCCTGCTGGGCAAGAGGCCGTGTCCACACTGGTGCCAGACGTGGGGAGTGCTCATAGGGAGGGAGACCAGCAGGAGGCAAGCAGCGCATCAGGAGGGTGAGGCTGTGAGGGACGGATGCCAGGAGAGAAGCTGAGCCTCAAGCACCCAGCTCAGTCTCTCCTGGATTCCTGACCCTGTGAGATAACAAATGTTTACTGTTTCAAGCTGTGATTTTGAGGGCGACTTAGAGTCCTCACCCCTACAAAATAGCCCCCAGACTGTGCCAAATCCAAACTGGCTTCCTTTCCTACAAATGAGCTGCTTCGGGAAAAGAACAAAGCTTATCCTGGTCAGAGAAATGAAACCCAACTGAGCAGCCTGTGTGCCAAGGGGCAGCCTATCAATGAGCTCCCTTAACCTGCAATCCAAGCCGAGCCAATCCCGACCCGCCACGATGCTCCGCCCACCCAAAGTCTCCAGAAAAAACCCTGTTCATTTCCCAGCTCCCTCCCTCACTCCCTCCCATCCGTCTCTGTGTCTCTCTCCTCTCCCTCCTTCCCTCTTTCTCTCTGTCCCTGTCTCTCTCCCCCTCCCTTTCTCCTCTCCTTCCCTCTCTCTATCTCTCTCTCTCTGTCTCTGTCTCTATCTCTGTCCCTCTGTCATCATTGTTCGAGACAACCCGGCAGCTTTCACCTCCTATAAAGCCTGCCGTGGGTGTTCTTGTTTCGCCTCTTTTTAAAAAAATATATTCTGTAGCAGCAGATGATCAACACTAGCTCACACTCCATCTTCTTGAGTCTTAGGTTAGAGGGAGGCAGTAAGGACAGAAACGAGAGGATCCCCTAAGAAGCAGATTAGCCTCAGACCCAGCGTGTGCCATGTACCTGATGACTACAGGGGACCGCCAGCCCTTCACTTAAGCAATCCCCTCCCTTCCCTTGCCCCAACAGCCCAGTGACATTGGCAGCGTCTGTTCTTTAGGCCAAACATCGAGTGGGAGGTTCCAGTACTCTTAGGATGTGAGGAAAACAAAGCACAGCGTAAGGCCACATGCCAGTCAGAACCAAGCAGAGCTGGGGCTCTGAGCCAGGCAGATGCCCTGAGGTCACACACTTCCCCCTGCCAGGAAATCCAGCCCAGCCTGGCTGTGGGGCAACGACCTCAAGATAAGGAGCACGCTATGTGATTGGCCCAGAGGGAAGGTAGAGGCCCTGGACTTCGGCCCAGAGGCTCTGCCAGCCCAGGGGAGGACCCTAAGGTTTGGGGCAGAAAGCATGGGTGTGTGGCCTGCAGTCACTTCCGTAAACAGCTAAGCAGCTGAGGTATGTTAGAGGCAGTTAGACAGTCTAGGGCCTGAGGGAGTCAATACAGAGGGCAACCGAGCCCATGTACCAGAGTCAGCATTCAAAAGAGCAGGAACTACTATACCCACAAACTTCCTCTGGGGTGAATAGTGATTGGCATTCTAAAGAGACATCAGTCACTGAGTGGGGACCAGGTCCTGACCAGCCCCTTTCCTTTCCAGAAAATTCTTCATTTATCCATGCTGTGTGACTTGTTCCCCAAAGATTGGCACTTAATCGGTGTAACCTAATCAACTGTACTTATCATCTGAAGGTGACAGCCAGGCTTGGCTGGGCTGGAATTCAGCCCTGCCAACATATTCATGACTCCTCCCTCAGCCAATACCGTACACCTTTCTGCGTGCTTCAACCAATCTGTGACTGACCTGACTTGTATGGTTACGCCCTCTACCATTTACTGTATAAATGAATGTATCTTGAATAAAAGTGGAAGTGTTCTCCAAAAACGCTTTCTGGAGTCTGCGTGGTGACTTTGTGCTCTCATCTTACTGGTTCAAGTTTCTGTTACCCCCAAAAGCGCAACAGTAGTCATCTTGCAGGTTGATCAGAGTTCTGTTCCAGCTCGTTCTTATCTAGTGATTTTCACTTAGAGCTGGTGAGCTGACTCTAGTTTTGTCCCACATTGTACCTCCCTCAACTTGTGGCTTCACTCAGTAAAATGCCTTTGAGAAGCAGGTGGGTGGGCAGCCCACTTTCTAGTCTCTTCTCTGTTTCTCTTAGAAGTTATCTTTCAATAAATTCTTTAACTTCCTATCTTGTTTCTAGAACTTATTCTTCAGTTTTAGAGAACATGAACTCAGCAACTCTATACTTCTAGCGGGTTGGGAGTTACAATATTTCCCTCATTTGGATTATTTCCCTTATTTGAACTATGTGGAGATCTACTTATCTTATACCCTATATTGTCACAAGAACCCCACCCACTCCTGATTTTAGGAGTGAGGTGGGCCCCTCCTCCTCCCACTGTTTCCCTGAGGTGTATACCTCCTTAGGTGTCTCAGGTTCCCCCTTGATGTGCAAAATCATCCTCTTTATGTCCCAGGAGCTGAAACCTCCACTACCCTGCTGCCCATACACTGTGGCAGTGATACCCTTGAGGTGCCCCACAAGTCCAGCCCACCCTACCACTCACTTTTCTGTGGAACATGAGACTGTCCTTAAGATATGAACCCTTTGGAGCCCGGCATGGTAGTGCAGAGTGCTGTAATCCCAGTTCTCCGGGAGGCTGAGGCAAGAGGATAAACGTTACATCCAGGTGCAAACAGCTCCCCATGCCATGCCACGCTGTGTCTCTGCTGAAAATGCAGCTCTTGGCAATTCTAAACCTGGCACCAGTAAAAAACTGAAAAAGAACAAAACTTCGTACAATAAAATATAGTTTATTTGAGGGAAAAAGATTGAAAAGAAAGTGGATAGACAGCTATCATGAGGTGGCAGGGCGCTTCAGAGCTGAAAGGCCATGTTGGGCCGGGAAGTTAGCTCAGTGGTTCCGGCGCCTGTCTTGCAGGCTCAAGGACCCGGGTTCAATCCCTGGTAACCAGATAACAATACTGGGTGTGGAAACTCACAGCCAGCAGCAACCAGTACCACATACCACAGTGCCGGGCATGGTGGCTCACGCCTGTAATCCCAGCACTCGGGAGGCAGAGGCAAGAGGATTGCTGTGATGTGAGTTCGAGGCTGAGCTCAGGGCCAGCCTGAACCACAAAGCAAGACCCTGTCTCAAAAAACCCTAAAAAAAACCAAAACAAAACAAAACACAGAGCTGAAAGGCCATGAGCTCTTATCCCTCCCTGGCTCTTTTACTAAGGATCAAGGTCTTCCCTTCCCCAGGTGGGTGCTTGCTGCTATCTTATTTCTGTCCATCTTTGATCCTAACCTAGGTCCCTGGCTCTTTGGCTTCTTCTTGTCCCTTTGTAAATGCATATAGGAAGGTGAGGGTCTATCATGAAGGTTACTTAATGACTGAGTAAAGGGGTCATGTGTCCATGTGTGTATCCAGTGCAATATTATACTGATGTCACATATACATACATGTGTACATGCGTAGGGCTGTGTGTTGGGGGGTGAGTGCATGTGGGCACATGCTTCTCTCACATGTTAGATAATAGTGATAATAAGAGACAGGTGGCTGTCTCTTAGCACCCTTGCATTTATCAGGTTGCTGAGGGGAGCTGACTTTCCTGGTAACTGTGCCGCCAGGGCCTGTCCCATGTCTAGGTGGCTTTCCCCTTTTGTCTTCCTCATTACCCTACTGCAGTCTACCTGTGAGAGCAGAAACTACCTTTAGTGCTGCTTTTGGTAAGTTTCCTTATTGATCTTCATAAACCTCAAAGAGCCCTTCATCTTACCTTTCCTTATCTACAAGGTCCCCAGCCCCTACAGCAAGTTAGAGGCCAGCGTGGACAATTTAGCTGCCTCCAGTCCCTGTGGCCCTAGAACTTGCAGAGCAGTGCTCTATCTGCAGAGCTTCGGGTCCTCTAACTTGAACCAAAGCACAGACCAAACTTGCACAGAGCGACAGGGCCGCAGATTGCAGGAGACAGCTCCTGGCTGGCTGCCCGCGGCCCCAGTGGGCCTGGCAGAGGCCCTCTGAGTTGGCCCCTTTGCAGGGACCGGGAGACCAGACGAGGTATGGCCTCAGGCTTACATTTGGGGCAATCATGGATTACAAGTCTTTATCCTTCAGGCTGTAAATCACACAACAGGATCTTCACAGAGTCCTTCTTTATGGCACTATTTATAGACAATTAGTTAGTTAAAATATTACAGGCAACCAGACAGGGCTGAGTCAATGTAGATGATAAGAACATTTTACAATTGTGGCTGTAAGTGCATTTGTTGAAGGTCACACTTCAACACAAGGAGAAATGACTTCATGTGTGCTTCTGCACACATGCGCGCGCGCACACACACACACACACACACACACACACACACACACACACACAAACATGCTTCCCCTATGGATGGACAGCAGCGATTGGCATTCTAAATAGGCATCAATTGCCTTGGGTGGGACCAAAACCTTAGCCCATTCCTTCCAGGATAAGTCTTTGTTTGATACAGGTATGTGACTTTCTTTCATGTTTAGTCTTCTCTTAATCAATATTACCTAAATTATTACACTTGCAATCTTTTTGGTTGAGCATAGTTTTGTCCTGCCTTATACCTACCTTGTGATTTTCCACTGAAGCAATATTACTGAAGTGACCCTACTTATGATCCTCTTGGTTAATTATACTTTTGCTCCATCTTGTATCCACCTCATAAAATTCCCTATGGCTCTGCTGTAAAATTTCCTTGGGAAATGGGGTCAGCAGGCACCCCACTTTCCTGAACCCACTTCAGTCTCTCTTAGACACAATCTTTCTTTCAAAAATGTTTCCTACTCTTAAACCCTATTGTTCCTAGAATTCCCTCTTCAGTTTCACAGAACATGAACTTGGCATATAGGACATGTGGCAGCTAAGGAGTTATAATGTTTCCCTTATATCATTTGGAGGTCCATACATCATCCTTATATCTCATGCCTTATATCAGAATAAGCTCCCAAGATCGGGCAGCACTCATGGGTACCCTTGTACTACCATGTATTCCTTATGTGAAGTTCACACTTTCCTTGTGCTGTATACTCAGCTTCTGCCTGCCAGGCATGCCCAACACTCAAAAAGGAAGTGCAGTAGGCAGCAGGTCCAGGACTTGCAGTAGGAAACATCAACTTGAGCACAAGCAAGCTTGCCTGGGCTTGGTTGTCCAGGACCCAAACAGAGCTCGCAGAGATCTACTACACACACCTTGGGCATGTGCACGTGAGGAGTGAGGAGTGAGAAGGGGAAGGGGCGCCCTGGGTCTTCAAGTCTGCAGCTGGACAGCCCTATCCTCTCACATGCTCCAGGGGTGGAGAATAGTCAATGTGAGTATCAAACGTTGATTCCTGAGGCAGTGGGGGAAGAGGCCTTTCTTTCTCTTCCTTTTCTTTGTTTCCTTCTTTTTTGCTACTAGGAGTTGAACCGAGGGCCTTTGTACATTGAGTTGTACAACATTAATTTTGTACAACATTGAGTTGTACTCTCAATCTTTTTTTTTAATCTTTTCTTTTAAGAGACGCTCCAGCTAAATTGTAAAATTCCCAGGCTGGATTTGAACTTACAATGTCCCTGCGTTGGGCTCTCATAGCACTGGGATTATAAGTTTAGGAATGTGCATTTTAACAAGCCCTGTGCAAGAGTGGTGGGAAGTTACTGTCTCTCCCCTTGCCTTCAGACAATTCTACAACTCAAACATGATTATAATGGATTTGGACTTTAATTGCAAAAGACAGGATCTTGAATGTCATAATCCAAATTTCATAATTATGAACCTTGAGACCCTAAAAGATTAAAACCTTCATAGAAATCCATAATATCTAAAATCCCCAAAGATTAAAAAAATCCTTGAAATACAATTTCAATATATTTTTATAAAATATATTTAAAATATACTTTAAGAACATTTATTGACATATTTGAGAAGCATATCAAAACATTATAGAACACTTTACAGGTCCCTTTTTCACAATAAAATAGGGAATAATAATACCTACACTTTTGCACATATAGGTCTTGAGGAATACTTAAAGATGATTACACAACTGTAAGTAAGTTCTTCATAAAGAAGCATTTGATAGGTGTAATGTGTAAATGCACATTGCTAGGGTTAGTAAACGTGTGTACCCAGCTTCAGAACTACACTTGTATGAATTTCAGCAACATGAATGTCTTCTGATGAGATCGGTCAAAACTCACAAGGAGTCACCACAGCATAAGCAGTGGGTCAAAAGGTTCAGTTTTCAAGAACAGTATCCTTTATAAATGCACCTGTGCAAAGAAAGACATCTCTGTGTTTGCTAAGGAAGCTTCCATGTTTGGGCATAAACAGTGCTCACACACAAATGCTGTGATATCAGAGCTGCAATCCAGCCACCAGTGGTTCAGCTCTTGGTGGTTCACCAGGCCAGGCTAGAAAGATCAGAGAGTAGACGCAGACACTGGAGGTAAGTGTACAGCTTTATTACACTGGCAGACTAATCAGGGATTTCTCCACGAAGTGATCAGCCTAGAGTTGGCTATGAACAGGGTTCATATTGAACTGGAAATAGCTTCTTCTGTTAACTGGCAAACAGAACAGCAGCTCCCCTTTCCCTCCTCCTCTTGTTATAGCCCAGCTTCTTTTGATAACAAAGGAATGTCTGTGTCTCCAGAAAACCTGTGTGAAAATGAAGCCATGTAACTATGCTGAGATTGACGTAACCTTCTGACCAATTAAACTGTATTGCTTGGAATAGAAAATTAATAAGACCTTGATTCTGTATTCTTCACCTCTTTATTTAACCTCTTACCCTATTATGTAATTCCATGCTGTTTGTTTCTAAATATGGAATATGTAACCTAATTGCTTCATATCTATAACCACACCTTATTTTCTACTTTTTTTTTTTTTTTTTTTTGAGATAGGGTCTTGCTTTGTAGTTCAGGCTGGCCCTGAACTAAGTAGCTCAGGCCAGCCTCAAACTCTTGTCAATCCTGCCTCTGCCTCCAGAGTGCTGGGATTACAGAAGTGAGCCACCATGCCCAGCATTGTGATATGTGATTAACGGGGATCAAACTTGGGACCTTGCACTTACCAGGCAGATGATGGAACCACTGAACTAAATCTCTAGTTCCTTCCTATTTTAATAGATCATATCTTTTTGCTGGGGGTGGGGGGGGCGCTAACCATCTGGAAGGAATTCCAGGTTAACTCCTGAGTGTGTCTTCCATTCTCATGGACTGGTTTATTTTCTGCTGCTTCAATTGAACTTCGGTACCCCTGAAAATAAAATGGCAGGCTTAGAAGCTTCATCCCAGAAACAAAATTGTGACCCAGGAGTCCACAGCACTAGTAACAAAATAGCAGGTCTGGAGGCCCTGCCCCAGAAACAAAATGATTAACCTGAAAGCTGCTCCTCAGAAACAAAATGGTGGGCCTGGAGGCTCCTCCCCAGAAACAAAATGGCTGGCTAGGAGGCCTCGCCCTAGAAGAAAATGATGGGGTAGGAGGCCCTAATACTACAAACAAAATGGTGAGGCTGAAGGCTCTGCCCCCAGAAACAAAATGGTGGCCTGGAGGTCTCAGTCCTCAAAACAAAATGGTGGCCTGGAGGTACTAGTTCTACATACAAAATGCTGGATCTGCAAGTCCCAGTCCTAGAAACAAAATGGTGGACCAAGAAGCTCCAATCCTAAAAACAAAATGGTACGCTAATCAAAACAAGAAAGCGAATAGACAGTCCAATTCTAAACCAAACAAACCTCGCTTATTCACTCAGCATGAGTTGCCGAAGGGAAATACTTCTGAAAGTCTGACTAGGTCTTTCCTTCTACCCAATTTGGGCTAGGCATGCACTGAATATTTTTGTTATCCAGGAAAACAAGCACAGGCAAAAACAGATATTTGTTCTTATTTCCTCTTCCAGACCAGTCAAATCAAATTCAGACTAATAAAGACAGGTGCAGGCTAATATGAGGATCGAATTTTGCAAAGGCAAGCACCATCAGATCCTTTTTGGGTTCAGAGAGCATTTGACAGTTAGCAAATGTCATCCTCAGTCATCTGAGAGGCTCAGAGAAGACTCTGAAGGCATGCTGTAGAAGAGGGGAGGACCCCCACTTCTCCTGGAGAGAGGAAGGACCCCTGCTTTCTTCTGCAAGGGTTTCAACCAATGATGAAGTGATTAGCAATTCTGATTATCCCACACAGACGAGCTCACATAAGAAGCAGCAGAAGATTGGGGGCCGGGGATATAGCTCAGTGGTTCTGGCGCCTGTCTTGCAAGCGCAAGGACCCGGGTTCGATCCCCGGTAACCACATAACAATACTGGGCGTGGAGACTCACGCCCAGCAGCAACCAGTACCACATACCACAGTGCCGGGCGTGGTGGCTCACGCCTGTAATCCCAGCACTCGGGAGGCAGAGGCAGGAGGATTGCTGTGATGTGAGTTGGAGGCTGAGCTCAAGGCCAGCCTGAACCACAAAGCGAGACCCTGTCTCAAAAAACCTTAAAAAAAAAAAGAAGCAGCAGAAGATAAATCAAACCAGTCCAGGAAAAGACGCACTCAGGAGTTTTGGTGGCAAAGTATTTGCAGGTTGAGACCAACCTGGAATTCATTATTACATTAGTCTTCTATTCTAAGCAATACAGGGTAATTGGTCTCAAGGTGACATTAATCTCAGCTTATTTCCATAGTTTTGTTTTCATATAGCTCTTCTGGAGACAGATACCTCCTGCCTCAGCCTCCCAGGTGGCTGGGATTACAGGTGTGCCCCACCACACCCTGCTAGCTCTGGAATTCAGCAGTGCCTGATTTCTCTGCTTCTGGCTGCAGCTCACCCAAAAGAGGTTCTAGAATCTGTGTAGTCGGAGAGCAATAAAAACTGGCTTTCTACAAATAAGAATGGATTTGGCAAGACCTTCAGGAAGTTGAAAGGGAAGGTGACTATGGGCTGAACTGTGCTTCCCTCCCAAATTTGCAAGCTAAGGGTCTGACGCACAGTATCTCAGAATGTGTCTGTACTTGGAGACAAAGCCTTTAAAGACATGATTTGGTTACAGCCCCTATGCTAGTGTAGCTAGCTTCTTAACAAGAAGAGGAAATTCGACACAGATGCCACAGAGGGAGCAGGTGGGCACCTCAAACCAAGGAGAGAGACCTCAGAGAAAGCCAGCCCTGCTGCCACCTTGACTTTGAACTCGTAGCCTTCAGAACTGTGAGCAAATCACAGTTCTGTTCCATAAGGCACCCTGCCATGAGGCTTTGTCATGGCAGGAATCGAATCCAGGGCCTAGGAAGGAGGGTCCCCTGGGGAATCCACAGCCGTATGTGTGGCACCCCAGAGATCACCACCTCATTAACTCAGGAGGCCCTGGGGATGGTGCCTCATCCTCAGAAGGGGCTCAAAGCCATAGAGAAAGTGTGAGCGCTGCCTGCAGTCTGGGTGGAAGCATTTACTGATGTGCAGATGGGAGAAGAAGGGACAGGAATGGGTGCAGGGTGTGGAACTGATGCTAAACTGTAGTGACGATGGAAAAAAGAAAAAGTGATTGAAGAGAACAGGCAGAAAGGTAGCCACCAACAGGCTCACTTCCTTCCTCCATGTTCCAACTGACCCAGACAAGTCTCTGTGACTCTGCCAGGAATTTCTTTACCTGTCCTCAAATCTGCTTTCTGTTGAAGTTCAACTCCTTCCTTAAGACCAACCCAACCCTGCACTTCCTTTTCTGCAAACCCTTCCCTGGCTTCTGGAATTTCGTCGTCCCTCTTTCTGAGCTTCTTTACCATTCTGTACATCCCAGGATCATGTGGCAGCTCAGTTAGGACCGTGATAAGCCCCAGGACACCTCAGTGACATGCAGCAGAGGTCTGATACATGGACCCCCACCCATCCTGGATGCAGTAGCTACTTTTGCTTGTTTTCCCAGTGAACTGTAGGGAGAGCACTGGACCTTGACCTTGTACATGAGACAGAATCAGGGCTTTCCCTCAATTGGATTGGCTGGGTAAGCAGGAGGAGCATTATTTGCCAAGAGGAACTGGAACTTACCCGAGACAGGAACACAGGAGAGGGCTGGCCCTACAGGAGGCCCCTGGAGAGCTGCCTTGAGTCAAAGCAGCAATCAGACAAGATACCTGGGCCTGACTGCAGGAAACTTCCTTTCAACCTAAGAGCCATCTGGGGTGTCAATCTGGGACGTCACTGTCTTCCCCCATAAAATGAGGACATCAGTGGGCCCCATTGGTCAGGGGAAGGGTGAGGGAGATCACAAGTGCAACGTGCCCAGAGTTGGCTCAGTGGTTTGGGAGATAATCTGCACTCGATATCTGAGCTCATCACCTCTAGAGGGCGTCCATGTTCAGTACCGCCCGGACCCTGGGACTGGAGCAGTGGCAGTACTGCACTCTCGGGTCTGGACTATATTAGATTGTGTCATTAGCTGTTAGAAATACATTCTACACTCTCACAACAATGTAGACAGCATGATGAGAAAGTGAAGGACAGGGGGACAGCTAATTAGGGAACAGCTTGAGGCAGAGGAAAGGTGGATTCTCTCACTCATTCATCAGCTCTTTAAAGTGTCCCATTCTGTCTGACAGAGGAAGAAACACATCTTAGCAAAGGGAGGAACTTGGCGGGACCAATGACAGGGAAATTAGGGAAATTCAAAGTAAAACTACATTAATATACATTATATCCCAGAAAAAATGGCTATCATAAAAAAATCTCATAATAACAAATACTGGTGAGGGTATAGGGAAAAAGGGACTTCTCTATACATTGTGGTAAGAATGTAAAACTACTACTGTCAGTGTGGAAATCAGTATGGAAGTTCCTCGAAAAGCTAAAAACAGGGGCCGAGGATTTAACTCAGTGATTATGGCGTCTGCCTGGCAAGTGCAAGGTCCTAACTTTGATCCCTGGTAACCACATACTACAATGCCCAGAATAGTGGCTCATGCTTGTATTCCCAGCACTCGGGAGGCAGAGGCAGGAGGATTGCTGTGATGTGAGTTGGAGGCTGAGCTCAGGGCCAGCCTGAACTATAAAGCGAGACCCTGTCACAAAACAAAACAAAAAAACAAAAACCAAAATAATAGTACACAATGTATTAACTCTGGTTAGTCTTTTTGTCATGAGTTTTTTTCATTCAAAATAAATAAAACTAAAAGGAAAGGATTTTTTTAATGTTCAGGGGCTGCAGCTGAGACACATGGGCCCCAGCCTCCACCTCCACAAGAGCACGGGCTAAGCTCCTGGCCCTGGCACACACTCCCTCACCTGAGCCTGGCTCCTCCACCTGTGTGCTGCAGCACCTGGTAACACTGGGCAGCACCAAGCCTGGCCTCCCTCTCGTTACAGTGGGTGCAGCAGTGGCCTGTGGCCTCACAAGGTCTTGTGGAAGCGAAGTGACCCATAGCAGGTCTGGAGCATGGCAAGCACTCGTGCCACCCTTTTCAGAGCCACCTCCATGAAGACAATGGCACCTGGTCTTTGCAAAATGCTTTATTGAAGTAGCTGACATCAAATCAGAAAGTGAGTCACAGTGTCTGCAACGGACCTTCTCCTGTTAGCCATAGACCTCTTTTCTCCCACACTGGCCAGACCCTGGAGAGTCACCTTGACTCACGCAATGGCGCGATCCTGCCTTGTGAACATTCCATCCTGGTGACCAGCTGGTCACTTTAACTCACGAGCAGCTCCCAAGTGTGCTGAAATGGACAGGGGTTGGTATGGAACAGACCCGCCTTTTCAGTGCTGTCACGGGGCCTTGAGTGGGAACCTTGCCTCATTGTACATGAAGAAACAGGGCCAGAGAGACAGCCTCACGTCGGTGCCACACAGCTGGTCAGGGCAGAGTTGGCAGCCCGGTGCACACCCCATTCCAGTATTCTTTCCTCACCATGATGAACTGATAACTGCTTTTGCTCTTATATGGGAGACCAGGCTTGAAAATGTACTTCCTGGTGGCCCCATCTGCTGGACCACCCTCTCACAGGGTTTTCTGCACTGGACTGAGCAGTGGCATGGACTCAGGACCTGTCTGTGCTGCTAAGTTCATGCTTAGCAAGTTCTGTGGACCCACTGGGCCTCTGTGCTAATCTCCACTGTTGAAAGCTTCTCCAGGGGCCTGTGTATTGCAAATGGGTGACAGCTATTACCACCTTATCAGTCTTCTCAGGATTATCTAACACCTCATTAGTAACTAAACCTAGGTAAGTCATTAGCTACCAGCAGACAGATGGGCTCTGGTATAACCCTGCCTCTGGCCGTGCAGTGGGGGCAGTAGTGATCTGTGGCCTCACAAGGGAGTGAAGTGACTCATAGCAGGTCTGGAGCACAGCAAGCACCCGTGCCACCCTTTCCAGAGCAGAGCCTACCTCAGGGTTGGGTTACTTTGCCAAAGAAGAGGATGGTCCTGTTTTCCATAATGGCCATGAGAAAGGGCCTGTTGAATGTGACCATTATGGAGTTCGGATAGGCTGATCTGAAGCTGAAGACCGTCCCTGTGACCGAAGCCGCTCTGGTTCCCGACTCGTCCACCTCCACCAGGGCTCTGTGCACCATCTGTGGGAGACACCAGGCATCACAGAGCTGCCAGGAGCCAGGAGAAGGCTTCAGGGAAACAGCAAACCTTCCACCTATGAGCACCAGTGCCAAAGCTTCTGTGCCAATGAGCCACAAAATGGGAGGAAATGGAAACCTGGACAGGTAACCTGTCCCGGGCGCTGTGCTTGGAGGTACCTGCACATGTCGGTCACTGAATTCTTGTGACATCTGAGTGAGGTGTCACTCTCCAGGGTTATAAACATGAGAAAGGAGGCTCAGAGACTCAAGTATGTGTTGGAAGAGAAGAAGTTTGCCCCTGAGACTGATTTTGACTGCCTGAAACAGGCTTCCTTCCCCAAGGCACAGTGTAGGATGCAACTTTCCTATTGCAAGATAAATATTTGCACAAAGGAAAATCTTTGCCTCTTTGAGGGAAAGAGGAGGTGAAAGAGAAAGGAAGGAGAGGAGAGGAACAGAATAGAAATAGATACCTAGGAGCTTCTAGACCCACCTGGGACAACTGGATGTTAGGGTACGTTGAGATGCCTGACAGGTCAGCAGTGTGGGTGAAGACATCCTTGATTCCCAGCTTGGGCAAGATTTCCTCTAGGTGGTAGGATCCCTCAATGGAGAACTTGGGAAGATAAAGATTGAGCCGCCTAGGACAGGACAAGAACCTCTCTTAGGCTGAGCACTGTTCACTGGGCTGGTATTCCACCTGCCTCTCCTTGGCTTCTCCTGCATGCCAGCTTTTTGTCTAGGAAGGAGGCTCCTTTGCCCTGGACTTAGGCTGATTGCAAAGGGGGTCACTTGGGGAGCCTTGGGTCCCAGGTCCCAGGACCTCATGGGAAATCTCTGGGCATGGAGGGAGTTCATAGGGTGGGTGGGTCCTTCCCTATACCACCATGCAGCCCCAGGGCACGGGTCTCTCTGGGCATGAGTAACTTTAGGCTGGCCCTGGAGTGGTCTGAAGAGTACCTCTTCCTCATCATCTGATCCCACTTCTTCAGTGTTTTCTTGCCCAGTCTACTCTCCACCTGCTCCATCTTGCCATTGCTGGGTAGAATGAAATAGGCGGTGGCATTGCCTTCATAGGGGATGCCCACCACCGTGCAAGAGAGGTCCTTGTCCAGGAAGTAGAAATACTGATCCTCACGGTTCATCATGGGCACCTGCACCTTCTTCTCCGGGGTCATGTAGAAGTCCTGATCGCGAGTCGTTTTGTTGTTGAAGCCAATCTCCCACTTAGCTAAAGAGGAACACAGGGGGAGGAGGAGAAGAGAACTGTGCATGAGAATGAGAAATGCGCGGCTGTGGGCCGAGAGGGCAGACAGTGAGCAGAGTCACTTCCTCTTTGAAGTGGCCTCAGCTGTCCCCATCTCTGAATCCCTTAGCTGCCAAGGCCCGGCCCTTTCCTGTCCTTCTGTCTTACAACACAAGAAGACCAGCTTTCAGGTCTTCAGAGACCCTCAGTCCCTAATTCTCTCTGAGTGTCAGGCTTCCAAAAGAAGAGGATTGTAAAACTATGGAGGCTGAGAATGCTCCCTGGTCACTGTGTTGCTTTTTCCTTTTCCCAATGCTGAGCTTCGGTCTCAGTCTGAGAAAGAAGTTTGTAAGGGCCCTGGAAATACACGATCTACACTGTTGGGAAGTCTTCCCTTGTGCTTCCTTTCCTAGCTGCTTCCTACAAATGCTTCTCATCAAAGCGCTATAAGTTGAGGTTTCTGAATTCTTAAATCTAACAAAGGGTAGATCCCACACCTCTGCACCCTGCTGTGGGAAGGTCAGCCCCGATGGGAAGCCAAGCTCCACATTCGCTGATGTGATCTGCTTGCACTCCCTCCCGCCCTGGATTCATTCGTTGGTGTCCCAGCCCCCATGGCAACAGTGGGGCTTTGGGAGGAGGTGGATGGTGAGAGTGAAGCCCCCACAGTGGGGTTACTGCTCCTTATAAGAGAGTCCGTCCCCAGGGCCCAGGTCCAGAAGGAGAATCAGACATGGGAGTCAACCGTGCACCTCCAGGGGGAGTGTCCTGGACAGGCCCCTTCTCACTGAGAAGCGAGGAGAACAAGCTTGCTGTCAGGACAGCCTGGCTGAAGACAGTTCCTACGGGACAGAGGGGCAAAAGACTGGGTCAAAGGAGGGACTGGAGTGCCTGCCTGCCTCTCCGAGGTCTGTGCTCCTGTACAGAGGGGCAGCGGTATGTTTGTCCTGGTGGCCTCAGCAGACTACAGCTTCCCCCAGGCAGGGCAGCTCCCCCCCAGCGGAGGACGTGGTGTCTGGTTCAGTGCCAGCGCCACAGGTAGCAGGTGGCCCTCATGCTACCCCTGGTTGCTCACTGATTCATTAACATCAACAGGCCCTAGAAAGGATGCCAACTCCTCTCTTTTGTGTGGGAGGGACATTGGCAGAAAATAGGAAGAAAGCTCTGGTTTGAGCCCAGGAGCCTCACCTTTAAAGAAAATATAATTCACTATCACCATGATGTCACTGCTGTCCAGGTTCTGGATGAGGTCCACGATCTTGCCCTGGGTTTGCCTGGCCAAATGGTCATTGATCTGCTTCTGGGCCTCTGTGGGGTCCCCAAAGTTGGTGGAGTAAGAGTCAGCCAGGAAGAAGGCCATGGTGGCAAGGCGGAACATGTCGTGGATGACCAGCCTATCGTCAACTAAAAGGATACTGCCAAGGCTCAGCTCGAAGCCACTTCTGTGCTGAGTGAGCCTCGCCAGCACACGCCGGAAGCTGTAGTAGAAATCATCCAGTGCTTGGCGCTTGGGCTCAAATCCCAGGGCCCCCAGGATCTGCTCCTGGGTGTTGCCCTTGGTCCCCATGGACAGAATGGCCAGCATCGTGGACACACTCAGGGGAGAGAAGAAGACGTTCTGGTCAGGGGAGGCGGAAGCCAAGACCCTGTAGAGTTTGAAGGCAAAGTCCTTGGTGTTGGGTTCCTCGGGCTGCTTCTTCCGAGCCCTAAAGCGGCGGAAGGCAGCCACCTCCGTGCTGAGGAGCACCAGGCACAGGAGCAGAAAGAGCTGCATGGTGCTGCCTGGTCCTGAAGGGGCAGTGGGAAGGCAATGTCAGAAAGGCTGAGGGCCAAGGGAGTAAAACACCCACAGTGTCTTAGGCACCCACCATGGCACCCACGCAGGCACCCACCGTGGAGCCTCGTCCATGCAGCTCAAAGAGGAGGCACCACGTGGGTTTGTGGATGAGCTGTGGCTGGAGAGGGAGACATGGGCTGGGAGAGAATGGGGAAGGCACAAGGGGCAGATCTGCAGCAGGGCACTGGCTGCACCAAGGTTCATGGGGACGAGCCCAGGATGGAAGGGCTCCTGTGCTCTGCCCTGTCCACACCCCGAGGCTGCCAGGCAGCAAGAGGCTGCCACCCTACACAGCCTGACATGCCCTTCTATCTCAGTCCCCAACTCTGAAGCCGCTGCCCTCAGCCCTAATCTGCAGATAACTCGGACTTGTACTCCCAGCTTCCCTGGCCATGCCCCGCTCTATTCCCACAGTGACAGCGACCCTAGCGTGTCTAGGACTCGTGGAGGTGTAATCTCAATCTTATGCATGCACAGCTGCTCTGTCCTGCACAGAGAGAACCGTCTGTGTATCAACTTGCGCCACAGGAGCCATTCAGCTGGCAGCAGTTATCAGGGAGCAGATAACCAGCGTGCTAGAACGGCTGGGAAGCAGAAGGAACCTGTGCCCCCGCCCTCAGCATCCCCACACTGTGCAGCTGGCTGAGTGCTCCTGAGCAACCTCCGCCCCTCCGTGGGCCTCCCTTCCTTCCTCAGCAGCACGGGGCCTGTAAAGCACTGTGGCTCCCGTTCCCTGCATCTCTGAACACCTGAAAACTAGAAGAAGAACTCCCTAGGGTCTCTTGGGGGATCTTTTGGGGTCTTTTGGGTGGGAGGGCTCATCTTTACTCATGCTCCCCTGGGCTGCAAGGTTGGAGAGCAGACATCTTGCTCCAGGT
Organism: Petromus typicus; assembly: GCA_004026965.1. NCBI lineage: Eukaryota > Metazoa > Chordata > Mammalia > Rodentia > Petromuridae > Petromus > Petromus typicus. The sequence continues at coordinate 33,565 of PVIR01002987.1, read as the reverse complement.
GGGCCCTACTGTATTGAGACACAATTTAGGAAGGACCCACCTGCTGTTCTATAAATATCTCTGCATCTCATCCTCACCCAAAGTGAATGTCCCCTCTCGCAGATGGATAAACGAGGCCAAGTGCAGTGGAAGAGCCGGCACCTCTGTGTCCCAGCTCCTCACACACCACAGGCTCTGCCCACCCAGGGCTTTTGCAGTGCTAGTCTCTGCCTTCCTCACCCAGTAACTGACTCACAGGCTTCAGTGCTGCTTGAGCATTACTATCGGAGATGCCCGCTCATGCTCAGCCCTGTCCTCTTCCACTGCCATGGGTCATGGTCCCTGGCTGCTCCTTCTGGAGTCACACACACACCCCTGTCACTATGGTGGAGAACACTGCCCATCACAGGGAGGACGCAGTCCACGCTGCCCCCTACATGAGCCTGTGGCATCATGGCTGCCCACACTCCATGTGGATGAATGAGAGAGCAAGTGAGTGAGTGAGTGAGTGAATGGACCCGTCTCCTCCTCTGGCTCCGAGTGGACACTGACCAGGACGTGGAGCCAGGCCGAACACCGGGCTGGGCTCTCTGCAGCCCCAGGGCTCCCCCAGGGCTCCCCCAGGCCTCCCGGACCAACTCCTCCTGTCACCCTGCAGAGCTCCCTTTTCTTTGGCTTCCTCTTTTCTCTCTTTCCTTGACCCACCCTGCTGAGGTCTGAGGACAGATAGTGACCCTCTTAGAGATACAACTGAGGGTCTGGGCACACGCACACCTGCTGGTCACTTCAGTCAGTGAAGCACGTGCCCACCACCCCAGACGCTCCGGCCTCTGCTCTCCAGGCTGCGGCTTCAGACCCAGGCAGAAGACGGGGCCCTGGGAACACTTTCTCCTCTCACTCCTATCTCTGTGCTCCATTTATCTACCTCACCGCCAAGTAGCCCCACAGCTCATGAGAGGCTGCCACGACCATCTGGGGCGCAGCCTCCAGCCAGGGTGCCTATTCCAGGAAAGCCGAGTAGCTTGGACAGTTTGCTGATTGCTAAAGGTCTGAGACTCCAAGCCAGGCAGCCGTTGTCCACCAGACACCTTGTTGCCACGACGTGGTTATGGAGTTTCTCATGCTCAGGCCTGCTGACCTTTGGGGCATGGGCATTCTTTGTGTGGGGCTTTCCTGGCATGCAGGATGTTTAGCACGGTTTCCAGATCTACCTGCTGGATGCTAGGAGCACCATCCCACTGTGACAATGACACCCTTGCAGAGAGGATCCCGTGAGGCTGGGTGAGACCCTCCTGGGTATCTTATTTCCTATCACTCCCTGAAGAGCACGTAAATACTCCTACCCCTCCTGGAGGAAAGTGGGGCCTAAAGAGGCCCCAGCTTGTTCCTGGACCCCACGGAGGCCCCTCCCATCACTCTAGGTCTCCCCAGAACTTTTGATGCCTAGGACCCCCACACCCCAAGATTCCTCTGCACCCAGCTCCCACAGGCTTGGCCCATGGCACCTCCCTACGGTGTCCATACTCACTCTAGCCCACAGCCGCGTGGACACAGTAGAGGTCTCTCCACCAGGCTCAGGAAGGGACAGTGGGCAGGCTGGACTGCAGCATGTATTTGTACGCTGCCCTGTTCAACCCCTCTCCTGGCCACGCCCCGACCTTCCTGGCAACAGACCAGCTCCTGGCCCAGGGCCCAAGCAGAGGCTCTGACGTGACCACCCACTCAAGAACTCAAGCCCAGCATGGCATGGGGCTCCTGGGAGATGGGATTGCTGTGCACAGCAGGGCGGTGGTCACAGCATCTGGCTCCTACTCCCTGGCCCTATAGGAGGTGGGCTGTGAGAACCAGCATCTCCTTTTGCCAGTTCCACTCCAATTAGTTTCCTATGGGGTCAGGGGATGGGGCTGAGCCTGAACCCCACAGGCCAGCTCTGCAAACTAGATCAAGTCGAAGAGACTCTCACAGTGACTAAGAGATAGCGGTTGTGGGTCTACTCCTCACTACACCAATAACCCTGAGGAGGCCCTCAAGACAAAGGGATGATCGAGACATACTCAGAGTTAGGGAGGAGGAAGGGCTTAGGGTCTGAGGGGCTGACCTCGAGGCCAGTGCTCTTTGCCCAGGAGAGTGCAGGAGCTAGAGTCTCCAAGGGCTCAGCTGGATCATTCTTTCCATCCCACTCTGTGCAGAGCATTTCCAGAACACTGGAGCAGGGTGCTGGCTCAGTCTTTGCTACATTCCCAAGGTCTCCAAGCCTGTACCCAGGGTGTGCCCCAGTCCAGGCTGGGGGAGTGCAGTACCGGTGGGTGTGGAGCTAGCTGAGCAAAACAGGAGCCGGGAGCCTCCCAGGGCAAGTGACCTTCAAGTGCAGCCTGCTGGTCCTGATACTCCTTGCAGGACTCTTTTCTGACCTCCCCCATGCCAGTAACAGTGCTAGTCATGAGGCTGGACAGTTTGCCCAGGAATGGTAAGAACTAGTTTTCACTGATGCTTATGCTCTAGCCCATGCTATGTGCATGTACCAGTTCCCTCATAGACTTGAGCACAAGTTCCTCCCAGTGAGTGGCCCCTGCTCTCATCCTAGGCCTCACACATGGCCTGTTGATCAGAAGCAAGCAGGTTGTGAAGTCAACCCAGAGGAGCCCAGCCCACAGTGAGGGCAGAGCTGGCATCTCCAAGGTGGTCTGGCTCTTCCCCAGGAAGCCAGTTAACCCATGTGAGAGCCTCCTATGTCACCAACGTCACACTGCATCCCTACTTTGGAAGCTGGCCACACAGAGTCCTGGGGTAGGTGCTGATCGTGTTTTAATACCTGGATTCTGAGCACCACACCTGCTATGACAAAGGGGACTTTGCAGATGTGATTATGTCAAGATTGAGAGCTCAGGAGACTATCCTGGGTTATGTGGGTGGGTTCTGAAAGTCCCACAGGCTATGAGATGGAGTCAGGAGAAAGTGGGACCTAATAACAGAGGCAGGGGAGAAACAATTTGGCAAGACAGGGACCACCAGCCAGACAACAAAGAAGATCGTGAAGCTGAGGATGCCCCGGAGTGACTGTCCCAGGGCCTGTAGAAGGGGCACAGCCTTCCCTGTACTGTGACTGGAGCCTCATGAGACCTACTCTGGGCTCCAGAAGGGCAAATTCAGGTTGTGGAAGTCACAAAGTAGGTGACAGCTTCTTTCACTCGCATCAGAAAGCTAGTGAAGGCTCATAAGTGGTCTCTAGGAGAGACAACCTGGAGATAAGACCAACCAGGAGAAGGCGGGTCCCCTTCCTTGCCTGGGTACTATTTGTGATGTGACCATCCAAGGTTTGAGGACATAGTATGTGTGATTTTCCAGGCAATGGTCCTAAGTAATAACTTGGGAATTGGGGAACAGTCTGTGGGAGGCTGTGACTATCTGCTGCAGCTCACAGAGAGCCCCAGGACACGAGGATGCGTGATGGCCGACACTGAAGGGAGAGGCTTGGATGGGGCCTTGAGGCATGTGCTGGGGTGTCAGTTTGCAAGGGCTGTGAATACAGATTGAGATGGAGATGGAGATGAGAGAGAGACAGAAAAGAACATCTTGGTGTCTCTTGCTGTCCTTACAAGGACACCAATTCTCTTGGAGTACAGTTTAAGTCTTGCAACCTCATTTTACCTGACTTCCCTCCCCACAGGCCGCTCTCCAGATCCAGTCACACCAGGAATGATGGTGCGCATGAGTTTGGGGGAACATAGTTCAGTGCATAGGCTCCCATTTTCCCCTCTTCTCTTTTCAGCCTCTGTGGTTTCAGCCCTGCCTTCTTTGTCTGCTATCAAACTGCTATTGGCCACCATGCTGGCCTCTGTCCATCACCTGCCTGCTGCATGGGTCAGTACATACTGGGTCTTTCTTTCTGTTCTTTTCCCAACCTTCCACCCTTCAACCCATCCAACCATCTTCCACCCTTCTGAACATCCCACCAGTTTTCATCTATCCTTCATCCATCACCATAATCCAACCATTCAACTTTCCACCCTTCCACTCATTCCTACATTTACTTCATTCCTTCATTTACTCTTTCACTTATCTGTCCAGTATTTACCAAGCACTGACTATGTTCCAGCAGTGGTTCCTGGCCTCCAGAAGAGAGGGGTTTTTATATAAAGACATAAGTGAAAGCACCAGCCCTAGCACTCTAACATATCTCCTCAGTAAGACAGTAAGGAAGAAGGGTCCAACCTCTGGGGGCTGGAGAGAGGAACGGAGGCCCACGGGCAGCAAAGGCTGCATTTCAGGATGGGCAACTGCAGGTTTCAAGGTGTAACAGCAGAACATGGCAGATAAGCAGGAGGAGAAAAAGGAGGAGAGACCCAATAGGCTACATAGGGCTCTTGAGTTCTTAGAGGTCTTGTTGGGGTGGAGGAAGGGTAGACAACACTCTGAGCACAATGGAAAAGAACGGGGAGATTGCGGACAAACCTCTTTGGTTGCCTCCATGTTTCCAAGGTTGTAGTCAGGACAGGGTTGTACTTTTCTGGTTCTCCAGGTGGAGGCGCTGCACTGCACTCTGCCACAGTGGTTTGCTGGAAGGAGGCCTGGGAGGGAGGGAGACTGGGCTGTTGTTAGGACAGGGCAGGTCTGATAGCAAATTGAAGTGTTGACAGAGCTATGCTTCCCGTGACGCTGGCCACCCTAGAAGAAGTGGCCACCTTGCTGGGAGCTCCAAGGACCTGCTGGCTTTGGCTGGCCCTCTGCTGGGTCCCCGGTCCTGTTCAGCAGTTGGCCTGGGCTGATTCCTGCCTTGACTTGATTTGGTTTTCCATCCATTTCTGCAAGTCCAAGCTGGCACACGTGTGTATTAGGCTCTTTGCCAGGCTGGCAGCTGGCTTGGAAAGGACCAGGCTTTGGTTAGCCAGCAGGTGGCAGAGGGGAACTTTCGCGGCCTCTGTAGTGCCTGTTTTTGCGGGTGCGTTTCCTAATTGGAAAACTGGAGGATGCCAGGGCGAAGAGAGGCCTTAAAGCCACCTTCTGGTTCTCAACCAAAGGCAATGTTTTTGTCCCCTGGGGGCATTCCCGGTTTTCACACTGGGGAGACATGCTGTGACATCTATTAAAACGACATCAGGGATGCTGCGAATGTCCTAAAATGCACAGAACAGCCCTGCATGGCAAAGAAACTGTCCATCCCGAGATGTAGTAGCCCCAGGTTGGGGAATCCTGGTTTGTGGACAGGTGAACTAAGGGCACAGAGATAGTTCCCCGTGTTGGCCTCTACTGTGACCGCATCTTGTGGTTCAGGGTGGGAAGTGTCTATGCACCGTATTCTATGTAAGATACCTTTTTAGGGCCTGGCTGGTTTTTGCATGAAAAACTATATCCTCTTCCACGTCATCTTCCACTGATCTGTGCAGTTGTCCGAGGCAGGGGAAGGCACAGCCATTTGGATATAGTGAAATCCACTGGTCAATTAGCAGCCCTGCTGGCCACTCCCTCTGCACGTTGCAAGTTCTGCTTTCTTTGCAGAGTGACCTAGGCCTTCTCTAAGGTCTTCTCAGCCTCCAACCCTCTGGAAACCTTTCCCACATGTTGATTCAGCCTTAAACTGGCTTGTGTTATGACTTAAATAGAAGCACCTTTCATTTGGGAGAGTCGACCTGCAGGATAGAGTTCTTGGACATTATGTGTATTTAGCCCTGGTGAGACCACACCATGGCTGCAAGGGCTGGGGTTTGGGGTTACATTTTATAGGTGCAGAAACATATGGCCCCACACACACACGGGCACACACAGGCTGGAATGTGAACTCTTCAAATGTCTCTTCTATTGACATGGTCTGTTTTATAATCTTTGGTGAAAACAAGATCTGGGATAAGAGCCTGCATCATGAATAAAATAAATGAAAGAAAAGCTCTCCCTGCATTTTTATTTAGCTGAATAATGTCATTAAAGTTGTCGCATGCATCCTCCCCTGCTGCCTTCCTTCCCTCTCCCAGTGACACCAAGCTCTTATTTTCCCCCCAAAGTGAAACTGTCAGTTGTGTCTTTGGGGTAACCGGTAGCTCTGTGTCCCCCAGCCTTCTGCTCAGGGTGTCATCGTAGGCGATTCCAAGTCCCCACTCCAGCACTGTCCCACTCCGCGGAGCAGTTCTTTCCACGGCTGAGTCACACGTGAGATGGGATCTGTGGTTCAAAATGTGATATCTAAAGTTAATTTTTACTCTAACAAAGATGTTTTTTAAATCATCCAATGTAGCCGGCAAAGCAAATCCTGTATACAAAGAACAACAACCAAAAAATTGGATTTCCCCAAAAAGACACAGTTTAAAAAGAGTGAATGAAATGAATTGACACTTTAATAAGAAGCAGTACAAGGCTGGGGATTTAGCTCAGTGGTTCTGGTGACTGTCTGGCAAGCACAAGGTCCTGGGTTCGAACCCCAGTACAACATACCACAATTCGAGGCGTGGTGGCTCATGCCTGTAATCTTGGCACTCAGGAGTCAGAGGAAGGAGGACTGCTGTGAGTTAGAGGCTTGCCTGGGCTACATAGGGAGCTCAGGGCCAGCCTGAACTACAGAGTGAGACCCTATCTCAAAAAAAAAAAAAAAAAAGAAAAGAAAAGAAACTGAACTGTAACATGTGGGCCGGAAAACTTGACTGTGACTAAGCCCTTGCAGGAAGAAGGGGGTGGAGTTAGGGCAGGACCTTCTGTGCTCTCCATCTTCTCAGGAAGCCCTTCAGGTAGACACACTCCAGCTCTCCCAAGCCCTCTGCAGAAATGGCTCTTTCTGCTCACACTTTGTTGCTGCTCCTTGACTCTGCTTCCCCACAAAGGAGCATGCACACAATTTACGCACCCTGCAGTCATATCGCTCCCTGGCTGGACATCACTGTCCCTGCCCTTGCTGTTCCAAGGCCATGATCACTGTATAATGAGCAGATCAGTGCTGCAGCAGGGACTCCCCCGCCCTGGCTATCTAGAGTCTCCTCAGCCTGTGGAATCTTGGCCTTAACCAGCCACCGTCCTGCCCTGACATCCAGCCTGACCCTTCACCGCCGCAGCCCCACTGTTTGGGCCAGGCTCCACCTGTGTATGCCTGGCAGCCCCTGAAGCCCTGATCCTAACAGCCAGGACTCCAGCTCCACCTGTCTCCATTCACCAATGGCCACCACCTGGAACTTCCCCTGCCTTTGAGTTCCTACAGGCATGTGGATACCTACACAGGTCTAGTCTGGTTCCTTGGAATGGACCTGCTTGCTCAGAGGACATCTGGGCCAGTCCCTAGACACCCATGGACTCAGCCTATCCCCTCAGGCCATGTCTAGGTTGCCCCTTCTGCTTTGCACTGAGCTCTAGTGGCCCCCACCAGTCATGACCTGGATGTGAGTCATATGGCCAGGCCAGGCTGAGGTGCTGCCTGTGGGCCCTAGTGTCGAGCTCTGCCCACAGCCTGTGCCACATGCCTCTCACCTGGCTCGAGGCCACCAGCCTGTGCCAGGTGCAAGCTGGCTGTGGTTGGGTGATGGGGAGGGTGTGGGGTGCTGATGTGGCCGCCTCTGTGGAAATACTCTCCTTTCTGAGGCTCCATTATTTTGGAGTTGCTGCCAAAACAACCAACTCTGTCATCTGTGTCATCATAAAATAATAATTAAAATTATGGGATTATACGAACAATGATAATGACAATAATAGGACAGTGGTATCAGCTGTCACGGAATGCTCACCTCACCTCGCCTCTCTGCAGTGGGGATGTGAGCAGCATTGTCCCCATTTCACTGGCAAGCTGATGAGCAGAGTCGTGACAGGAGACAGACCCTGTACAGGGTGTCACTTCTTCAGACCCACACCTCCTCGGGCCATGGTCCCCAAGGTCCAGGACAGTCTCATCAGAGGAGAAAGACTATCCTGGTCTGAAGATGCGAAAGAGGGAAGCTGCTATCTGCATCCTGCACAGACGGGGGCTCTCCGGAATCTGGGAGCCACCTGGAGATGTTGGCTTTTACTCTAGCATCACTCCCAAGCACCCAGTAATTCTTGTTTAAAAAGTTCATCCCAAAGGAAAGGGAACAAAAGCTACTGCTTGAACCCCTAAGGACCTTTCAAAGACCCCCAATCCCACAGCAGCCTGTGCATGGTGGTTGTGGTTTATACCATCCTTTCGAGCCACTGGTCTAATCCATGAGATTTCTCAAGCATTTCCCTGATCCCCATGAGAGAGGAAATTAAGATTCCAAGAGATGGAGTAACCTGCAGAGAGATTTTCAGCCAGGGAAGAGAAGTCCAGAGCCTGGTCCAACTTTCTGACCCCAGGCCACGTTATCTGGCCCTTCCCCCTCTGCTTCTCTGCTCTGTAATTTCGCCTTCTCTTGCTCTTTCATCCCAGCTTCAGGTTCCGAGTATCTTGTTCCATTCCCTATATCAGTCCTTCACAGTTCAGTAGGAGTTGTTTGCAATCCAAATATTCTCTCCCCCAAAGCCTTTGCCCCTGACTTTATTTTAGGTCACAAAGACAGTCCTGTATAAGATGACCACTGGTACCAGCGAACTGACAGCTATAGTTTGGAGGTGGGCTGCACACAAACATCCCTCTGGAGACCTCCTTTCATGCTAACTGTGACACTCACAGATTTTGGCTTCTCCGATGCTGTCCCTGCCCTCTGTGGGACATCTCCTGCTTCTGTCCCATGTGAGGGACACAACCAGGCATGCACACTCTAGAGGGGGAAGGAAAGTGAGTCAGTGAGACGCACGTGACTCGGAGGAGCACAGTCAGCTCACTGTCCACGTCTCATTATTACCATGATCATTGTGACCATTACTGTGATGATTACTAAGTACTTTAAATTATTACTTCCTTCCGATCTGCCATGGCGCTCGGCAGCATTGCTAAGCCTTGGAGAAGTGTGCAAGGCGGGCTTCCTGAGGCCCATTGTACAAGTGAGACCTGTGAGGCACAGAGAGGTGAGGCCACTGGACACTGTGGCCCAGCTCGGGCACGGTGATGCAGGGTCCCACCTTGCTTGCTCTGAGGATAGGACTGGCACTCTGCTCACTGTCCCAAGTGCTTCCTAAAAGCAAGGCTTGTGCAGGAGGGCAGGCACAAGGGGTGGGAGCCAGTCCCATTCCACATGTATCTCTGATGCATCTGAGTGCCACAGACCATCTATCCATGATCTGGCCAGTGCCCTCTGCCCCCTGTTTGTCCCCACTCACTCCCGCTCAGCACTCAGGCACCAGCCCTCGCATGTCAGGAGAGTCCAAGCAGAAGGCGAGTGGGGCTGGCCAGGGCCTGGTTGTGGAATCTCTCTGCGCTTCCCTATCAGACACCAGGAGCCCCCTGTACTGCCGCCACATTTCTAGGCAGGGGGACCGTGCATCACTGCTCTGGGCAGAGGACTCTCTTGAAGTCCAGCTAGCAGAAGTGGGTAGAACTCAGTCTGTTGAGCCTCCCACCTGGGCTGCTCCGGAGTCTGGGGAAGGAAAAGCCCAGGCCGACCTGACTGCTCGCTCTCTCGCTGCCTGGCACATTGTAGACACTCCATCGGGGTTTCATCTCAAGCTCTGCCACTTTCAAAGGAAGCAGAGGAGGAGGAGGAGAGGAAAGTTGGGGAGGGGAAGGCCTAGAGGTGGAGAGTGGCAGGTGGTGGCAGCCCCTGTCCAGAGCCAGGCTGCACAACCCATCAAGGAAATGCGGACCACAAGCTCTGTACTAACCCATCATGGATTTTTATGGGGCTCTAGTGACCATCCCAGCTTTTCCTCAACTTCCCTTAAGCTTCTCCACTAATGGCACCACATTTAAGGGTTTTTTTTGGATTAAGATAGTCTTAGAAAGTTGAACATCCACTTAAAGCCACATAGTGTTCCCTAGATTACTCACTGTTTCAGACTTCAATTTTCTGATCTGTGTGGGGAGATGGTAGTCCCTCCTTCACAAACTGCTACAACTAAGTTGGTGTGTCTGCACACCTGCGCCAGGAGAAGCTTGTCTATGGCTAAAATCACACGGGTGGTCTTATCTCGAAGAGTAATAAAACATTAGAGATAGATGGCAACATGTGATTTAAATTTTCCTCCCACATTATTTTTACACAATGCTCTTCTCTGTGTCTTCTGTGACCTCAGAATCTTGTCTGGGCTAGAATAACATTTGGCTCAGACTCGAGTCTGTGTTATTTTTATGTGAAATTAAAGGGCATCATGCCTTCCAAGGGCTCAGCCCCCTTGAGCAGCCACAGACCCAACACACTTCCCTGTTCACCAGTGCCCAGGTGGAAACTGAGAACCAGGCCAGGGTTGGTTCATCAGGCATTTGGTGCATTATGGGTCTCTCCTAGAACCCAGCCCAGGCCAGGGACATCCCAGAGCTTCAGGGTGGGGAGGGCATCACTGCCTGCCTTCAGCCTTCACCTGAAAGGTGGGGCCAGGCAATATAAACATGTATGCCAGGCGGCTGGTATCGATAGCAGTGCCAGGGCACCCACACCAACTCCACCCCTGTGGCTGGGCAGGAATGTAGGGTGGATGAGTCTATTCAAAGTCATGTCAGCCATGAGGCTGTGGAACCCTGGGTGCAGTGCAGGGTGTCACCCCGGAGACTGGCAGGCCCTCACCTCTCCCTGTGCGGTTTCTTTGAGGCAGGTGCTTGGGTCCTGCAAGCCAGGCCCCCCTGATGGAGATACAGAGCACCTGTGGGTACCCAGGTGGCATCCAGTGCATGTGGGTAGGATGGGAGAGGGTTTGCAGTCATCTGGGTGCCCTCCTGCCAGGTTGTCAGTGAGGGTGGCAGAGATTGGCTTGGCAGGTGGGGTTGAAGTCTGCCCACCATGCAGAAGAGCCTCATGGGGCTGGGGAGGTGCAGAGCCAGGTGAGAAAGAGCAGAAGGAGCACCACGAGGGGGGGCCCCAAAGTGGGGGACAAGGGAGATGGGCCAAGAGGAAGGAGGGCAAGGAGGGCTGCCCGAGGGGAGCAAGCACACGAGTGTGTATGTGTCATCTGTCTGCCTTAGGAGAAAGGTTCAGGATGAGGTGGTCACTCAGATAGACAGACGGCCTGTGTCACTTGAGGGCTGGCTCTGAGGCTGGAGGACCAGGCCAAGAAGAATGATGAGGGAGTGCTGGCTGCTGAATTGCTGTGGCTTCTGCTTCCTTCTGGGTCCATCAGAGTTGAGGACAGAATGAGGGATACAGAAACAGAAGCCCTGATCTCTGTGTCCCGGGTCTGCTAGCCACCCAATTATCAGACCCTCAGTGTCATCGTAATCAATAGGGTCTGGCAGCAGAGATTTGCAGAGTAGATGTGAAACATTTGTCCTACCCACCAGCGACGTGTCTATTAATAAAGCACAGGAACAGACTCTGCTCTCCTGACACAGGGAGAAAAGCAGACACAGAGGATGAGGGGAAGAGGAAACTCAAAGCCAGCCACGACAGGTCAGGGCCCGCTCCCCTGCGTTCCCACTGCGGCCTGCTGTGGAGCTCGCTCATGTCTTCCCTGAGGTCTGAGAACTCTCAGCGGCTAAGAGCTTTCATGCTCCATCCTGCACATGTTCTGATGTGTGGTTTTTCCTTATTTTGCGTTGTCGTACAATTTTAAGAAGTTACACAAGAACTATTAGGATATTCTTTCTCCCTCTATCATCAAGATTCCTTTTGATTCTTAACTTTATTTCCTGATTTTGTTTCTGAAATTATTTGCTTATTTCCAAGCAACAGGTACAGAATTTTTCGCCTTTTCTCCATTGGTTTAAAAATGCCATGTTGGATATGATTATTTCTTGTTGTTGATAGAACACTATCTGATTTTTAATGACATAGTTACTGTCACAGTCACCGCCCTACAAAAGAGCCCTAAACTGCCAGATTCAAAATGCCTTCCTGTCTACACATGCCAACGGGCAGCCCATCAGCAAGCTCCTAAGGGTTTACTCCTCAAAACTCCTAGCACTAGGTCAGACAGACCCTCTGGGCCATGACCAGGACCACTGCTCTTGAGTGACGCCCCACAAGCCTAGTTCCAACCCATCTCTCTCAGAGGACTGGCAAAGGAGACAAGGACGCCCCTCCCTTTTGCCTTCCTCCTTAGACGTTTTCTGATACTCATCCTCCTCTCCTGCCTGCCCCCCCTCCAACATGGGACCGTGTCAGTCTAAGTCTCTGGTGCATAGGAACTCCTCTGTGCCCTCTCACACCACACCAGTGGGATGCCTACTGGCTAACTCAAAACCTTCAGGTAGCCCTGGACATCAAGTCTAAGCTTCTCATTTTTTACTGCAATCAAGTCTGGCTACAATATAAATTGGACAATAACTCCCAATGGCTGGAAAATGGTACATTTGATTCCAACATTTTGAGAGATCTGTATAACTTTTGTCAGCACAACAGCAAATGGTCTGAGGTCCCCTAAGTGCAGGCTTTCTTCTAGCTCTGCTCTCACCATCTCTCTCAGACTGCCCCTCAAAAACCCTCTTGGCATGTGCCATGTCCATTCCTGACCCAGAAAATAACACTACTTCCCGTGACCCGGCAGACCACTCTCACCTTACAACCCTACTTCCTCCTCAGCGCCATCTGTCCCCTCCCCATGATCCTCTCCAATGCTCCAACCGTCACACCCTAAACTGCTCAGCCCTCCTTGTACCCCACCTCATACCCATTCCACTGCTCTAGTTAGCCACACCTTATGCAACCCAGGCCTCCTATCCACCCCATACCCGTTCTCAGTACCTCACCCTCTCTCCCTCCTCAGCCTGTTACTCAGATGCCCTTACGTAAGGTCAAGGATACTGAAGAGATTGTTTGAATTACCTTTCTCTCTGATCTTTCTCAAATTGAAAAATGCCTTGGACCTTTTTCTTCCAGTCCCAATACTTGTATTAATAATGAGTTCAGATATCCCACTTGATTCTATGGTCTCACTGGGCATGAGTTTTATATCCTTCTAACTTCTGTCTTTCCTCCTGAGGATAAGAGAAAGTCTGGACAGTAGCCCAAGAAGCAGCAGGTGAGTTCCATGTTGCCGACAGCATTAGATTCTTTGGAGCACAGGCTGTTCTGTGAAAAGACCCCTCATGGGACTATCAAGTGGGACGTTCCAACCAACAGTGACAAGGCCATATGCCTCTCAGAGGGTCTTAAAACAAAGCCCACAAATCAATTGATTTTGGCAAAATTACGGTGGCAACTCAAACACTTACATATTCCCTTCTTCATACTTCCATTTTTCCTTCAAAAGGTTTTCAGCATTTTGTATTAAAACCTCTTTAATGTAATCTGGAATCCCGTGGGAGGTTTTTTTTTAGAGAGAAATTTTCTTTTAGAACCAATCATTGATTGATTTAAACGACTTATTGACGAAGCTACACAGTGGAAGCCTACGCCGGTGAACAGAGCTCCATTTCGGCTAATTCCAACTCCAGCCTAGTGCTCTGAGGTACAGACTGTTCCCCCGTGGCTTGGGCTTGGGGTGGTCACACTCTTGTTTGTTGGTCCTCAACCAAGTTCCTGTGAAAGACAAAGACGAGAATTGCCCATGGAAATAGAACTCATGAGCCAGGTTGGGGGCTGAGACGTCTGTGCTCTTTCCCATTCCATTATTAATGGACTCTGGCTTGTTTCCACTTCCGAGCTGGTACAGAGTGCTGTGCTGGGTATTGTCGCACATACCTTTGTGGACTCACCGCCCACTTCTTTTGTCCCTGGGGTGCAGTGAATGAGTGAGTCAAAGGCAGCCAAAGGTTTAGCTTTCATGGCTCCTGTCCAGCCGTCCCCCAGCACCCATGCTGGGTCACCCCACCTCCGCCACAGTGGAAGACAAGGGTTTCACGTGCTCCATTCTTGGCAGTGGCATCTGCCCTTTTAATGTCACCCATTTTTCCGGGCGCTTTGTGGTATCTTGTTGTGGTTTTATTTTGCATACTCCTGATGACTGATAATTCTGTGAACATTTCCAACTGCTGATAGGTCATCATACTTCTTTTGTGAAGTTTTTATGCAAGTCTTTGCCTGTTCTTGTTTTGGATTTAAATCAGGGACAAGGTGAGAACATTTACTTTTTTAAATAGCAGAACATTGATCGGAACATTTTAGGCATGCATAATGATAACACTCTTCTCTATAAGCACTTTGCACCTGAACAAGATATATCCTGCCTTTGTAGTATTTTTAAAGTTGCTGTTTTCTTATTGATTTAAAATCTAGTGTAAGTCCTCCATCAGACATATGTAAAAGTAGCATCTCTGAGTCTGTGACTTACCTTTACCTTCTTGTAAGTAATTTTTAATGAATAAAGTTCTTAATTAATTTCAACATATCAAATTTTTATGATTAGTACTTCTTGTGTGCTTTGAAGTTTTTCCCCTGTCTCTGAAATCAGAAAATGAGTTAAAATACTTTCTTATGGGAGCTTTATTGTTTTGATAATTGTGGAGTCTTTTTAAAAAACAAATAAATAAGCCCATATTGCATGTCATCAATTTCACACAGGTCACATTTAGACTTATGAGCTCTGACATTAATGTTTGTGTGTGGAGTGAAGTGGGGTCACAGCGCATTCCACCCATACGGCTATCTCGGGGGTCCCAGCCCTGGCGGGGGAAAGATTTTCCCTTTTCACTGAGCTAGCTAAAGGACATCTTGGTCACATCTCAGGTGCCGCTTCCTGTGGGTTCATCCTGGCTTCTCTCTGTGGGCCGATCTGTCTGTCTCCGTTACCAGTTTTGCCATGTTTGGTGATGTAAGGAAGCCTCATATCTTGAAGGCATCCCGTCTGGTTCCCACAAGCACCAGGTAGGGGTCCCTCGCTTGAAAACAGGGATTTGCAACTGCGAATGCTCTCCATAATCCTTCAGAGTTCTCCAAAGCTCCTCTCTCTGGCTTCAGCCCACGCAAACTAACAATTCCAAATCTCTAAATGATGTACAGGGAGGGAACATGGTTAAACGACTCTCAGACAACTCTAAAAGCAACAGGAGAGATGAATGCATTACAGCCAGGTTATCCACAGTTTGCAGTTAGAAAGCTGGAAGCTCATACTCATAGTTACAATTTCCAGAGCCATTAGGTCACTCACACCCCAGGGCTGTAGCTTCTGTGATCTTATCATTCAGAAACCAGCCCCCACCCCAGTGCCCATTACGATGTCTTCCTCACCATCCCACCCTGGGATCCGGGACCTCCTGCCTGCTGTCACTTCCCAGAGTTGCCTCAGCCTTGGCCCTTGCCAGGTGTGGTGTGCACCCTTTGCTCTCCTACGCTCCCATCAGATCAGGGCTCTCAGCGTCAAGGTGTGGCGTGTTAATACCTTCCTAAATGCCTCATAGGTTCTGTTTCTGAGAGAACCAAGGGGAGGAGGACTGGAAACACCCAGCTCCCTTCTTGCTTCAACAGGACCTTTCTGGAAAAATATCCAGGCCGCTCCTCAGCCCCAGACGAGTGCCACTGCCCTAGGGTGGACAGTCACCTTCCACTTCTCACTCCCAGCAGTTGCCAGGCTTAAATGTGTGAGTCTCCCCGTCTGCACGTTCTTGGGGGCAGCGGAGTCCAGCACAGTCCTTGGTGGGTGCTGAGACAGGGCTGGTCCTCCCACAGTTGCTCTTCACTTCCTCTACCTCTTCCAACATGCAAGCCACTCTCCCAGACAGGAGGGGTAAGTTTTCCCCTGGCCTGGCTACACCCAGCTGTGGCTACCCTCCTCCTGTGGCCTCTGGGTGCCTTCTGCATTCAGGCATCCCTGATGCAGCCTGTGTCACTTAGTGGTCATCCCCGCCTGGGTCTGTCCCCATACATCTCATGTGGGATTTTGGCCAGGAGCATAGTGTCTGGACAGGTGATGGGTGTGAGCTGGGACCCACACGGGCCTCACCCTGTCATTAGCAGGCAGCATTCTTCCACCCAAACCCCAAACCTTCCCACATTCTGGGTCAGTGTCCACCTGGCTGGCTTCTGTCCTCCACCTTTGCAACCTCTGCCACCACAAGATCCCCTGCCCTGGCCTCAAGTCACCTGGCCTTGCACCTAGGTTGCATCTGCAGCCTGGAAGGAAGCTTCTGGCCTTGTCTCGTCCCAAGGTGCACTGACCCACACACATCCCAACAGGACAGCAGCTGAGGAATCCTGCAGGGCACTTTGGGGTCCTGGGGGCTGAGGAGTGCCACGTCACCATGCCCATGATACTGTGGGCAGGAGCTGACCCAGGCCTAGGCATGAGCTGTGTCACCTCACTGGGCCACCTTCTGTAGGCAGCTTCAAGGATGACAGCCACATCTTTGCCAAAAGTAGTGTCCAAAACAGGACAAATGTCCTGCAGACCTCCTCTGGGGCTCCCACAGTGTGTGGTCACAGTAGCTGGTACAAAGCCACTCACAAAGGGGTCAGAATTCTTCCTGATTGTCCTGCTCACTGGAATTTACCAGAGAAAACAGAATTGAAATTCACTGTATTGAGCTCTGTACTCTTCAGTTCCAGGGTCCGTGGGTTTGGAAGGTGCTGACTTCGTCCACATTTTATCTCTCTCTAAATGATAAAGTGCAAAATAAACATTTCATTTTATTTCAAATTCCTAGGGACAAGGTGTAAAGTTAAAGTAACAGCTACCCCTCAAAGACAATTTAGAAAATTAAGGGGAGGCAACAATAAGCTTAACCATACCCTGTTGATCCCGCACAGATACAGCAGGAAAATGGGCAGTTTTTGAATGAGCACAAGTTTAGTATGAATGCTTGATCTTTGTTACCCCTAAGAGAAAGTGGACATGTCACTGCCTGTTCAACTCTCCTCAGTTCTCTCCCCAAAGGGAGAACTCTTCACACTCTCACACAGAACTCTCTGTGTGAGCCAGAGTAACAGAGTAGACACTTTGGAGCTTAAAAAATCGGAAAAGAAAAATGAAAAAGAAAGGGAAATGATCCCCCAAGAAATCCAACTGTCATTCTTCTCCGCTGATGACAGGGGTAATCTGTGGGTTGAACATTCAATGTCTGATCCACTCGTAGACTGTCCCAGCCTCCAGACCCAGGCAGCAATTGAGAAATCGCAAAGTTACAAAAGATATGAGTGGACTTCATTACGGTAGCCCCAGCCCAGAAGGTGTGGCCCTACATATTACATGGCGTCCTCCAGTGGCGAGGAGAAGCCCCCAGGGAAGTGGTGTGGCCATTGCTCCTGGCACTCTACCACCTGCCCACTCAAACCAGCTGATACTATTGGCTTGTACTTGACTTTTCCAAGAGGCATGGAGGTATAAATAATAAAGCAAGAGGGAAGATCCATTGGCTGGCCCTGTGGATTTCTTCTGGATGTACTGTGAGTATGAAAGCTCCCCTTTGGCAAGGTCAAGGTTTCTTGTCTATCACTTATGAAGTTGACTCAGATGGAGGAAAGATATGATGCTAACTGAAGTGGGTGCTTTGGAAGAAACTCTAGCATGTTGTCCTTACCTGGGAACCTCCTTTGGAGGAGGTAGGGGGCAGCTTAGTTAGAGGCCCTGATTCATTGCCATCAGCACCTATTTCCAGAGCTTTCCTAGTGGAAAAACCTTGGTAAGTGTGGGCACAGGGTGGTCTTACATGTTTTGACAACTCCAACTGAGACCTGTCCACTGCACCTTCTGCCCTGGCCATAGTGAGCTGTCTGTGGACTTTCAGAGGCTATACTCACCAACTCATCACTTCAGGGAGAAAACAAGGCCATGCAGCCTGTTGATCTCTTCAGCTTGCTTTTCAGAGTCGTCCTCACTGGCTGATTCTCATTCTGATCCATCCTGAATATGTATAACAACCTGGTCTCTTCCTGTGCCCACTCTAGACCGTGGTTTCCCCTTCATAGGACAAATGGTCCTGAGGTTGATGGTCATTCAGGCTTTTTGATGAAGTCACAGGGAAAGAGGAAGATTGGGCCACGCAAACTAAACAGCTCCCAGGGTTTGGACCAGTCTGAGGCAGGGCTGTGGGCAACTCTTCTCAGCCAGCATCGATACGAACACCCATGGGCACTGCTCAGGCACCCCACTGCCCAACTAAGAGGATAGGCTCCACCACATTTCTTAAAACAATGAAGACAGAAACCTATAAGCTAAATCAGGTGGACTCTACCCATCCTTTGTTTCCACATAAGACAGGAGGGTAAAGTATACTACAGTGCTGATTGGAGTTCTCTCATCAGAGGTTTCTCTCACTTGGAATAGCAGGAAGGAGAGAGAGCACCACTACTTGATTCCAAACTCTTTTAGCTTCTCATATATCATTTCTTCTTGGAGCATCCATCCATTAGATCAGGTGGAAGAGCATGTGCCGGGAGTGTGTCTTCTAGTCTAGGCCTCTGACAGTCTTCTTTGGGGAAGCCAGTGTAGAACTTCAGGAGGATCCTTCACATCTCTCAGCCCAAAGAAGGCACAGAGAGTCCCCAAATGCCCCACAGTCAGTGGAGAAGTCTGGAGAGAATCTGAGGAAAGCGGAGGTCTCGGAGGTGTGGGGTCCCTGGAGGACAGTGCCCGGTGTGTGTGCAGCCATCAAGACACCATTTCAGTCGCCTGAAGCTCACTCTATTGGGCCAAGACATCAGGGATGGGAACTTGTGCAGAGTGCCCTCAACTTTCTGTTCTTGTTGGCTTGAGGAGGGAGTCACAGCAACTTTTCCTGGCCAGGTAGCTTTGCCACAGAGTAGTATGACAGTAAATTTCAGGAGACTGACGAGTGGGGGGGGAGGCATGGCATGGCCATCCTGCTGGCGACAGTGGTTCCAAAGCACAATGTCATGTGTAGCCAAAGTGTGGTCTGTTTGCTTATGTCCTGTCTCCCCAGTTTATTTACTGCTAGTAAATAGAAGAGTGCTCTTGTAATTACTAATAGCACTGCAGCTGGCCCTAGGAAGCCTCAGGTCCCACACCTGAGGTTTTACCAAATGCAGGTGGAAATATTTTTGGGGAAAATGTGTATTCTGAAAATGTATAGACACTTTTTCTTGTTATATTCCGTAAACAATTCAGGACAACTGTCTGAACAGTATTTACATTGTGTTCAATATTAGAGTAATCCAAAGGTAACAACGAATACAGAAGCCTCTATGCAAATTGTATAGCGATTTGTACAGCAGGCTTGAGAACATTTGGACTTCTGATGCCTGGGCGGGACTGTGGCCAATTCCCCAGAGATATGGGGGAGTGAATTATTACAGCCGCTATCACATTTCACTGCCATCTCAGTGGACAGTAGCGTCAGGACCGTGCGGGAGGTAGAAGCGGTGCCCGCTGCCCGGCCCGAGCGCCAATCTATGGGGACTTCGTGGGGAACTGAAACTATCTGAACTGTGGGTCAGGCGGTTTCTAGGCTGGATGGGAGCTGACTTCGAACTGGGTGGCTGCTGGGTCAGGGAGGCGCCACTTCCTCTGTTCTTAAGAGAAGAGGAGGGGTTGTGAGAAATTTACTCCCAGGTTACTGGGGTAGAGACCAGATGCGCATGCGCAGAGGACTGACGCTCAGATTCTTAGCTATAGCTGCCCCAAGACTGTCCCACTGGGTTCAGCTCTTACTTTTTCCCTTCCTTAACTAACTTCCTTCCCTCCTTCCTTTTTCTTTCTTGTGAATGACAGACAGACAGACAGACAGACAGACAGACACACACACACACACACACACACACACACACACACACTCCAACTAAAACCCAACAAAGAGTTGCTCAACTCAAGAGAACAGCCTGTCAATTTATTGGGAAATAGCCAGTTGCTCAGCTATTTTAATTTAGCCTACTCCGGCATCTGACCCACATGACAAATTTGGGTCAGTTTAGGGACCATGATGACAGATGCGAAGACCCAGAATGGGGCTGCGTGGGCTGCTGGGGGAAGAGGGCAGGTCGTTGACACGGGTGAGGGCTGAGCAGCAGGCCCGAGGGAACAGAGGGGCCCCTGTGGCTCCTGGGCAGGCGGAGCTGGGACCGAGACCCCAGGGACAGCCAGCTTCAGGCAGTCCCGCAGAGGTGAGAAATGAGCCCCCACTTTCCCTTTAACAGAGGAAGACGCTGGTGTCCGAAGGACTCAGGGACTTGCCATGTGCACTCAAACTAGCACAGAAAGGTCACTTTCCAGTGCAGAAGCTCCGGGAAGTAGAAACACGGTCGGGGAACATCAGCAAGGGCTTTGGCCACCAAGCTGTGAGACCGCGGCAGCGTCTTCAGGCGGGCCCGCGGTTTCCCCACGCAGGGAGGGCACAGCCGGCCCTGACTCGCAGGTGCGGCTCCTGCCAGGCTGCTCCGGGCTCTGCAGCTCCCTGGCTGCCGCACCCTGCCGAACATGTTTCTCAGCAAGTTCCTCCAGCGGAGGCACCGCCCAAAGCGGGCCAAGCCACTGGGAGCCACAGGAGCTCTGGCTGCGAATCTAGGGGGCCCTTGTCAACTGTCGCGTTGGCTCCTGTGTGCTCTGCTCGTGTTAGTCTACTGGATGCTTCCTAAGATTCTCCTGGCTCTCGCCTTAAAGTCTGTTTGCAGGTGGCCCACAGAGCCCCCGGTGCTTCATCCGTTCCTTCTCACTTTGTAGTCCCGGGGGTGGGAAGTGCTCTAAGGCCTGGGTTCAGGGCTGCAAGTGGTTTCCGGGAGCCACACTGCTCTAAAGGCAGGAGACCAGACTGCCCCATAGTCCTGGCATTTGGAAAACATTCCTGGAATTGTCGGGTGCCAGAGAGCCTGACATCCATGTGAAGTTGGAGGAAGCCTGGTGCTTCACAACGTCCAGGGGTGTCCTCTGTGACCCCTCTTTACTTTCACTTCCCTCGAGGGCAGTGAGCAGCATTGAGTGCTAGCCGGCCTGCTGTACACCCTGCTCAGGGCATCCAGGAAACAGAGATGACAGCAGCACTCAAGGCGCCAGCAGGTCTGAAGTTCACCCTGGTTGGACCACTTACATCACTTGCCCCTCCCTCAGCTCATCCTGGTTGGATTATGTCTATCTCCTAACCAATCAATACCAGGAGCAAGATTAGCGAGATTACCCTGAACCAATAAGGTTCTCCAGTGGGGACTTGGGCCTAGAGGTCCATTCCCAGAGCTCATAGGCTGCCTAAGGGAGGAGTCAACAACTTATAAAAATCTAGCAGTACCATCTGCTGTGATGAAGGATGTCTCCCTAGAGCAGAAAGAGCCAGAGTACAGAAAAGAGCCTAGGGATCTTTCAAACCCATCTGGCCAGCCAGAAAGAGTCTTCTGGATGTATCCACTGGGTTCCACCGCAGCTGGAACTATGGCACCCCTGGGATGGTATGGTTGGCTCCTCAGAGCTCCCAGCTACCCTTCTCAGCCCAGAAAGTTTTCTTCATGGACAGGAGCTAAGGGTCCCAGGAAATTCATGTGGCAAAAGGTTGGAGAGTAACAAGGGCAAGTTCTGGGCCTCAGGCCCAGGCTGTAGAATGTGACAGTGAAGCAGAGAACATAAGTTCCTCAAAGGAACCGAGTCACTATGGCAATATGACGGCAGAGGAGGGTCCAGAAACAGGAGCTCTCTCAGGCCTCACTTGTGAAGTGAAGACAATCCCTTCCAGGCCCTGGGGTGATGTAAAGGTTGAGCGGGGAGGTGCATCCCTGTCACATGCTAGTCCCTGTATTTCTCTTTTCACCTGGCCTTCTCTGGGAACAAGACAGAAACAAGGGAGCACTTTGGTAATTTTTCCTGCTAACCTCGGTCTACTACTCAACAGGACAATCTCTAAGGACAATGAACCTCACGCTGGGGCTGAGCCTGAGCCTGGGCCTGTTCCTGGCTGGCCTCCTCACCACAAAAGGGCAGCAAAAGCCTACTCTCTCTCAGCCAGTCTCGGTGTTTAATATCCATCCCCATGGGTGGAAGGAAGAAAGAAATGCCCAGAATGTGGCTAGGCGCAACATGGGGTTCGGCTTCAAGCTGCTCAGGAAGCTGGCTCTCAACAGCCCCGGGAAGAACGTCTTCTTCTCCCCGCTGAGCATCTCCACTGCCTTCTCTCTGCTGTGTCTGGGGGCCCAGGACTCGACCCTGGAAGAGATCAAGGAGGGCTTCAACTTCAAGGGGATGCCAGAGAAGGAGCTGCACCAGGCCTTCCACCACCTCCTCCAAAAGCTGAACCAGGAGAAGGAGGATGTCAAACTGCACTTCGGTAACACTCTGTTCTTGGACCAGAAGCTGCAGCCACAGCAGAAGTTCCTGAGAGTGGCCAAGAACATGTACAATGCAGAGGCTCTCTCTGCCAACTTCCAAAATCTAGAAAATGCCCAGAGACGGATCAATGAATATGTCAGTGAGAAAACGCACGGGAGAATCGACCATCTGATCAAGAACATAGACCCTGGTACTGTGATGCTTCTGACAAACTACATTTACTTTCGAGGTAAGGCCTGGGCATGTAGGTATGGAGAAGATGGGGGCCTTGATTAAAAATCTGGCCACTTACTTGTTTTGTGAGCTTGAATTTCCATGCAACCAACCATCAGTACTGTGAGGCGCAGCCCTGGGGGTTCAGTGTGGAAGTGTTTGTGAAATGTGCTTAGTGAAGCCTGTTGTTCTCCAGAGATACACTTTCAATATCACTGAGCATCCTGACAACACTGGTTGTAGAGCTTGGACTGATGTGCTTGTCTTCGTTTCTTAGGTGAGAAAAGAGAAGCTGAGAGAGAGAGAGAGAGAGAGAGAGAAAGAGATCAATAACTTACTCCAAATTCCAAAGACAGTCAGTGACAGCCAGGACTGGAATCCACTTCTCTCGTCTGGATGGCTATCCTCCTTCCCCTCCATCAAGCACAGGCCCAGAACCAGAATGGTAGTGATGCTCACTTTGACAGATGGCTTCCTGTCCACATCAGATGTTAGAAGTCCCCAAGTCTAGGACAGAAGCTGAAAAAGGAGATTAAAAAATGTTCTCAAATTCAAGCTTAATCTCCTCCCCACAACCACACACATGCGCGTGCACACACACACACATATGCACACACACATATACACACACACACAGATTAACCAAAAAAGGGTGAAAATCAGAGACCCACAGCAAGATCACTCCTGGACTGTGGATCTCATAGATGTGGAAGGCTGGCTCTCCCGAACTCCACAGGGACATGGATGGCTGCTCAGGTGAAAAGAAATGATAGTCTGAAATCACGTTCTGCCTACACCAGACAAGAGGGAAGCAGAACTCGGAATTTCTCAAAGTCCTTTTGTCCCTAGACCACGTCAGAACAGCAGTGACAATAGAATGCTGATGACTGGCATCCACGCAGCACTCACTACACACGGTCAATGAGTTTTATGGCCTTATCTCACTAAAGCCCGGAGTAGCCCATGAGGCATCTATCATTTCTTCTTTCTATGAATTAAGGACACTGAGTCCAGGAAAATTGAGACATTTGTCCAAGTTTCCCTTTTAGAACAGGAATCCAGGACTGGAACTTAGGGTGTGAACCCTCAGGGCCTCTGAGGGTAGCAGATTTGAAAAGATACAGAACCAAGTTTATGTGTGGTGCAGGAAATGTGTCCTTGAGATCAAAAAAGAAGGGTCCGAGTGCCCAGCCTTGACTATCCACTGCGGCCAACATGTCTGAGAGCCAGCTGTCTCCAAAGTCCCTTCACCCCAGGTGATAGTGGCTCCTTCACGGCTGACTGAGAACAGAGTGGAGCATCTGCCCTCATGTCACCCTTAAGGAGACCCACTGATCACACACCAGGCCCCGCTGCGGGGACATTCTCAGCCTTGGAGGCACCTGGGCTCATGGGGAAGGGGCTCCTCCCTGCCCAGGTCAGCAGCCTCAGTCTGGTTTCATTCAGAGCTGACCCTGGACCTGAGCCCCCTTCCCAGAAGCCTTCAGGGCTGGGGAGGTGGGCAGGGCTCCTGGAGTCTTTCCGTGACATCCATGAATATCTGAGTCCCTCATTCTGAGTCTCTGTGGCCAGAGACCAGCAAGAGTGGGATCCAGTCACCTTCGTATCATCTAGACACTCATATTGGTCACTTTTGTCCTTCTTCGACCCCAAGCCAGGTGGCAACATGAGTTCGACCCAAAGGAAACAAAACAGGAAGATTTCTTTGTGGGCAGAAACAAATCGGTGAAGGTGCCCATGATGTTCCGAGGGGGCCTGTACGACATGGGCTACGACAAGCAGCTCTCCTGCACCGTCCTGGAGATCCCTTACCAGGGGAACCTCACCGTCACCTTCATTCTGCCCGACAAGGGCAAGATGCGACACCTGCAGGAGAACTTGAAGGCAGACATTTTTGGCCGATGGAAAAGTCTTCTGGTGAAAAGGTGAAAGGGCGTCTGGTGCACGGACTTCTCGCTGCTTCCTCCCTCCCCCGCTCTCTTTGCTTGCTCCATGCTGGCTGTGGTACCACGATGAGCTGCTGTGACAGCAGGAGGTAGGCCGGGAACCGAGTCAGTGGTGAAACTGTTCTCCAGGGCAATGCGTTAGAGCCGTGGTGCCTCGGTGGAGGGCAGAGTTCAGAGGCGGAGGCTCCCTGGCGCGAGCAGCGCTCCAGCCAGGACAGCAGGGCTGTGCAGCTGAGAGAGAAGCAACTGTATCCTAAGCGAAGGGGCTGCGGGAGGAAAGGGGGCTGCACGCTGCACATTGTGAATAGAATGAGGTTTTCAGCTGTGGCGTCACAACCCAACATGCAGTGTGTCCCAGGAATATGTCACAACAGCAAGTAAAGGACCACATCGATGAAATGTTTTTCTCTGAAAACATAAAAGTACAGCAGATTTATGATCAGCCCACAGGACTGCTTTCTGGAACTCATCTACTGCAGATTTTCTCAGGCAGGGAAAAGCTGGTATTAGAGTCAGATCCTGAGGCATGGTGGCAGTCCTGTGCTGCACCATAAAAATGGACTTCCTAGGGCAGGGTCGGTGGCACCAGGGGCCAGGAGGCCAAGGCGAGAGGGCAATTCTGCTGAATAGAAGCAGGTTCAGGTTCGCCCTTGATGCTTCCCGGGTCTGTCTTCTGCCTTGGCCTTTTCCCCATCCTCCATCCATCTTGGAGATGGTGTTAATGAAGAACCTCAGCCACGCAGAACATATGCCATCTCACAAGCAGAGATGTGGGCCCCGCAGTGACTGAACCAGGCTGCTTCTTCCTTGGAGGAGCCACGGAGCACAGCTCTGTGGGCAGAGTTAGCAGAAAGAAAGCCCAGGAAGGGAAATAATTTCAAAGGCTTCCAGCCAGGTCCCACCTCCAGGTGAGAGGGGGTTCAGTGGCAGGGCATTCCCAGAGGGCTCCTCCACATCAAGCTCTGCCTGCCTCTTCCATCTCTTCTGCTGCAGGACCAAGCAAATCTGGCCCTGTTATGGGTAGGCTTCAACCTCAGCAATGACTGGGTTTTTGTCTATGATGTGGCCTTCATGATGCTGACCCGGTAGTAGGTTAGCACAGCCCCACCCCACAGACCACATGTACCAGTGTGACGTTCACCCCATACTCCAGACTGCTCCCGGTGTTCAATGCCACGAGACCCGACCTGAGGAGAAGTCTGGGAGGTCTGCTCCTGGCCCAGAGCCCGCTCCCTATCTCTGTGGACTGGACATACCTTCCCATCTCCTAGCAGCCGCCAGTGCTGTCTGGCTTTCCCCTTCCAGGCATCTGCCAATGGTGTCCTTTTTGCAGGCAGAGTCCTGGGCCTCTTGCACCTCAGAACATTGCCTTACACTTTCTCTCTCCCAGCAGCGTTCTCTCCCGAGTTACTCCTTTTGGCTACAAAGATTCAGTTCTCCCCTCAGACAGCCTCCCAGGCCTGGGGTAACTCAAGGAACACAGGGCAGCTTCTCTCCAGGAAGCACAGGTGGGCACCTGCCACTGGGCCCAGGTGTGCAGCGCACAGCTGCGACCCTCTGTCCCAACGTGGGGCACATGGAGTCAGAGTGGACGTGTTCAGTTCAGCCTGGCTCTGGGGCCCCAGCCTCAGGCCTGCAGGGTAAGGGCGGGGCAGGGCGTGGGCCTCCAGGACTACAGTGGGGGAGTCACCCCAGGCATGGTGCTGAGCCAGACTCCAGAACATTTCCTTAGATGGGGTCTCTGAGCTAACCGGACAGGCAGCAGGAATCTCGTTCAGAGAGCACGAGCTGTTTTGAAACCAGGTTCCAGGGTCTTATGTTCGAGGAGGTGTCCCTCATGCCATGGGACAAAGATCAGAGATGCTTGCCAGTGAGAAGACAAAGGTCTCCTCTGTCATCTGCCCAGCGGTGCCATCTGGTTGACTGTGTCACTGTGACCTTGCAGGGTTGTCAATGTGCACGTGCCCAGGATACACATCACCGGTACCTACAACCTGAAGAAGACTCTCTCCCAGCTGGGAATCAGCAGGATCTTTGAGGAGCACGGTGACCTCACGCGGATCTCCCCCCACCGCAGCCTGAAAGTGGGTGAGGTAAGTGGGGAGCCACTGTCCCAGCAGCCAGACCAGCAAGGACGCCACCTCCACACAGGCCAGGCTAGAGCCAAGCTCTGCCTGGCTGGGAGATCCAGGGCAAAGCACAAACCAGGCCCTCCTCCTCCAAGCTTTTGTTTCCAGTCTTGAAAACTGGAATTGTCCCTCCTTGTGTCAATCTGCAGTTGACTCGATACACTGGTCAGGCCCTGGATATGTATCAGGCCCAGAGCTCCCTCCCAAAGGCCTGACAGACTTCTCAGAGAAAGTGTTGAACAGGTTCTGAGGACCTCACTGGTGGGGTCATCAGACTTAGCAGACACAATATAAGATGTGTATTTGGTTACTTTTAGATTTCAAAAAAACAGCAAATAATTTTGTTCATGTGAGCACAGGCCAAGTACCTATACTCAAGCATATTCATTGCTTATCTTGGATTCAGATTGATGTGGTGTTTGATATCTAGCCAGCCTCTTGGATGCACAGGGCATTGAAGGGGAGAGGATTTTAGAAGCTCAGCACAGTGTAGGGCGATGGCAGCAGAGGGTGGGGTGGCCCAAGGGTTAGAGGTGAAACAGTGGTGGGGACAGTGTGGGTGGAGGAAGCTGTATGGCATTGCTATCATTGTATGGCGTGCTGTCATTGCTGTATGGCACTGGATAAGGGCAGAGAGCTTGGGGAGGTGTAGCAATTACCCCGGTGTATCGAATCAACTTCAAATTGACACAAGGAGGGACAATTCCAGTTTTCAAGACTGGAAACAAAAGGAACAGACGAAGGGTGAGAGGCGAGCCAGCCTGGAGAGTGGCTCATGACTTGGCAAAACACAGAGGCAGAAACACAGGCCATAGAATTTTCTAGCTCTTGAGTGTTCCTGACTTGACACTGAGACTTCTCCAGACTGTTCAGCAGCAGAGCTCCCTTCCCACAGCTCTTCACTAAGTTCAGAGGTCATTTCTTCTCTGCAACTAGGAGAGCTGGTAGTTGTGACTGTGCCACAAGGAGCTGGCCTGTTTTCTGAAAGCAGAGCTCTTAGAAATTTGCAGACTAGCATGCAAGGTGTGGGACTCTCATAGGGGTGCAGGGATCCCCTGGTCACAGATGTTGATGCTGTTGGGGTGGACCTGGGGTCCTGGGGTCTGAGTCTCCTTCAGCAGCTATTCTGGTACCGGCTCCCCCTTAATCGTTCTACAGGTTGAGCTCAGACTCAACAGACCTTTTCTGTAGCAATTACACCTGTAACTCCTTGAAATTCATTAGACACGTAGCAAACCCCTCTCCATGTCCCCCGTGACAGAGATCCTCCCCCAGCTCCCTGCCCTTATCCAGTGCCATACAGCAATGACAGCACGTGAGCCCGGAGCTCTGAGCAGCCCACACCAGTCAGGGTGCAGCTGGGCAACTGTGGGCCAGGGGCCTCCCTCTCTGGGCCTCCTGCCTGGCCCGTGGGGCTCCGTGAGAGACTGCGCAGCGCCGACCTCGCTCTCCATCCCTGCAGGCCGTGCACAAGGCTGAGCTGAAGATGGATGAGAAAGGAACCGAGGGGGCTGCGGGCTCTTCAGCTGAGTCTCTGCCCATGGAGTCGCCCCAAAACTTCAAGTTAAACAAGCCCTACCTGATGATGCTGTATGAGACCACCATGCCTGCTGTGATCTTCTTGGGGAAGATTTCCAACCCGAATGGGAAATAAAGAGAATTCTTGCTCCCTGCAGAGCTCAACCACAGGATGAGATGGGCACGCTTTCCTCTCTGGGTCGGGGCCGTGGGCACCCTGTGACCTCATCGTACTTGTGGCTCTCAAGGCTGCCCAAATGGGATTTGGGATTAAACACTACACTCTACCCACTTGGCCACATCCTGGGCTTTCTTATTTAGCACATAAGCGGCCTGCCGAGTGTGCTGGCTGTTGGTGGACATTTGAGGAAAGTGGGGACCACAGCAGGCACCTAGGGTTTGGAGTGAGAGGGATGAGTTCACAACCCACGTGATCATCCTCCCAGTGTCCGGGTGTTGCGCGAGCCAGGCTTGCAGGTGGGTGGTGACAGGCGCAGCGGCCCGGCCCTTGGACAGCCCCAAGAGGAGGCAGCTGTGGTCGCCGCAAGGACTCTCTGCTGGCGGTGTCTATTTGAAACACAAGATCCTGGGGCGGAAACGTTGCTGGAGAATGGGCCCTACTTCCCTGCCTCTCCCTAGAGCCCTGCAGTTCTGTCTGTGACCACTAGGAGGCACCAGTGGGAGGAGCAGACCCTGTGGCTCAGCACTCAGCAAGGGGGAGGGGGAACAGCTATCCTTCCCAATGGTCTGCAACTCACTGTGCCCTTTGTGATCACCTGGCTGTGTGGGCAGCCAGAAGCGGACACTGAGGCCTGACATCTGAAGGGCCTCATGGGAGCCACAGATGGCAGCACCACGCTCCTGGTTTGGGGCAAGGAGGATAGGGCCCCGCGCTAAGCTCAGTGCTTTTGCAAGTCTGCACCACTGCCCATGATCCAGTGAGCGTCCTGCTTCATCCTGGGCCCAGAGCCCCAGCCCTCGGAGAGGCTTTCCCACTTGGAGAGGGAACAGGAGGGTCAGTGTGGGTGCTATGGCCTGGGGCCCCTCGGAGCAACTGCTCTTGTAAAGTGGAGAGGGCGCCTGGGGCCTGGTGGTCATTAACCAGGGAAGTGCCCAGTGGAAACGGAAGCCATCAATGACATCTCAGGTGTGCAGTTTAGGAAAGTGGGGCTGTGGCACCAGGTAGTGGCTGGGACCTGGGCTCTTGGCTCCGTCTCCCTGAGCCTCCACCTCTTCATCTCTGTAAAGGAGATAAGAGCCGTCTCCCAGCTGGCAGACCTGAGAGTGACTGCCTGGTAAGCAGGCCCGCCCCAGCCTGCCACGGCAGCCCTCCTCCACGCTGCCCGTGCCCAGGGACCCCAGCAATCTCCTTAAAAAGCTGCTGTCCGGCCGTGAGCCCTCCAGTCCCCCAGAACGGGAATCCTGATACAGCCTAAAGATCACCGTGCTTCCGTCTTGGCCCAGTGCGTTAATCCCTCTCTATCCGCTCCCAGTCTGTCCGGCACTAAATGATGACGTAGCAGCTGGGTGCAGTTCCCAGGCCGGGGCTCCCACCGCAGTCGCTGACCGGTGAAGGCCATGGCCCTACTCATGTCTCCACTGTAAACACACTCGTGCCCTTATCATCACCAGCCCCAGGGGGGCGCGATGTGGGTGGTGTGTAAGGAATAAGGGCTGGTAGGCAGGAAAGCAATAGCACAAGGACCGCCTGTCTAGAAAGAGCCCAGGGCTTTCCTAGACGAATTCCTCTTGGAGCACTGGGAGGGAACGCAGAGCGGCAGACTGGAGGCGCACAGAACTGACATCAGAGCACAGAGGGGACCGGGTCCTGGATACCAAGGTAGACGCTCCTCCCCATCTCCGATAAAACGCGCAGGAGACAAAAGAAACTATTTAGTTGTAAAATATGTATTCACACCTACGCATGCACACACACATACATACACATATGAAGATTTCCACTCCAGGGTCACTATATTACTGCACTAGATACACACGCGTCCCCTTACTTACCACTGATTCATTTTGGTACATAAGGCCCTTCCTTCCTACCCAACATATAAAGCCCAGAGACAAGTCCTTGACAAAGACAAGCGGGGAGAGAAATCAAACAAAGCCTAGCAAAGCAATGTGCACGTGGGCTATGGATCCTGGGGTTGGGTCCTGAGGCCTGGGATTCCTGTGTGACAGTCTGGAGAACCAATCAGGTTGTGACAAGCTCCAGGTACTGATCTTAGAGGAAGGTCCCCAGAAACTAGTAAAGAGGCTGGAGACAAGGTCTATGGAACCCATCTTTCTGGAAAACCCTGGCCCTACTGTGTGGGCAGCTTTCTATCTTCTGCTTTTTTCCTCTGTACAAATAAAGTATTTTCCTTTTTTAAAACTCTGTTCTTTAATGTGTTACTGGTGCCGAGTTTGTGACCCTGGGTGGCTGCTCACCCCACTGACAGCGATGCTCTCCCAGGACATGACAGGTGTCCAGGGTGTGTGAGGGAGACAAGGGGTTGGGTCTGAGTCCAACAGAACCCACAGCAGGCTTCATGTGACATCCGGGGAGAGCTCCACATGTTGGGGTCTCATGTGTTTTTAAGCTATAGGGATTAATTACAACTGCACAGAGGTATGTGCTTTTCCAGTGCAGTTAAAAACACATAAAATATTGATTTGTCTTTCAAACAGAAATTGAGCATAAGCTGTAGTGCTTTATTTCTTTTAACTAATTTTATTTTCAAAATGACTTCTGCATATTTTAAATAGTTTTTAATATGAGTTTCTACCTTTGCAGCCATATTTTCATGCTTTATTGCAAGAAGAATGTTTTGAAAAAGAAAAAAACACATAAAAGAAAAAAAGAAGAGGTTGGGTAGGGAAGAGGAAATGTCCCAAACAGAAGGAAAAGCTAATGCAAAGACAATGAAGAACTGCAGTGAGATTCATGTTGCCAGGGCAACCAAACAGGGCTGAAAGAAGTGGGCAGAGGGGTTGGAGGAGTAGGTGGGGCAGTCATGGGCTCAGCTGCAGGATGATTCAGGCAGACTCCTGTGCTCTTGGTGACCCGCTGTGGGCTGACTGGCCTCGTGAATGAAGAGGCAATGTGTCTGCAGGCCTGGCTTTGCCATTCTCCACACTGCTTAGCTGCCTGTAGAAGCCTACTTTGTGTGAGTGCTCTCGCGTCCCACAGACTCACCAGTCTTCAGGGAAATAGAATCATTCCTGTCATTAATGAGGAAATGGAGGCTCAGGAAGATCATATGACTTGCACAAGGGTCCAGACATAGAAACTAGAATTATGACCAAATGCAAGTGTCCCAAGGGAGCATTCTGGCTGTCATTTGTCCATCCCTCCATCGATCTATCCATCCATCCACCCATCTGTCCTTCCATCCATCTATCCATCCATCTGAGCATCTACTATGTGCCAGGAACCATCTTAAGAATTTGAAATACTAGAGAACAAAACTTAGAAAGATCCCACTCTTGTGGATATTTTATATTAGGAAAGAAAAACCATCAACAAGAAGTGCAATAAGGAAACAAAAACACTTGGTGGAGTTAGTTGAAATCAGAGATGTCGATGCCATTGGTGGAGGTCAAGGTCAAGGTGAGACTCATCACCACAATAGACTTGATGACCCCACTCTCCAAAGTCTCTGCCACACAGTCACCTATGCAGTTGAGTCATGCCCACTCACAGATGTACCTGGTGACCAGGAGAGGGAGGAGCCAACCCGAGAAGTACAGAACCTCAGGGAGTAAAGCCCTTGGTGTGGTCCACCTGCCCTTCCCAGGATGCAGCTTCTGACTCAGAGACTTTCTACATCTTCAAGGCATGCAGAGTGCCAGGCCTCTGGCTTCCTGTCTGTCCTGCTCACCCACAGCACTATCAGCCTGAAACCCTCTGTATGGGGCGCATCAGTGGTGGCGGGCTGATGTGTTGCCAAGGATAACCACAAGCAGAAAGTCCCTGCTTGTTTTTTACTTTTGGTAGTACTGTGAGACCCAACTTGACATAAAAACAGCTATTTTGTTAAAGCCTCCACCTTGTATCCTGTAACCTCCCTCTGAACCCAGAACTTGTCTCCTTAGGAGCTGTCTACCCAACTGATGCGCGTACCTGCAGATTGTGTTTTTGGAATGTACTATTCTATGGTAACCAGTGATCTAATCATTGCTATTGGCTTCTGTAATGACTCAATTCTGCACTTTAACAATAGAATGACCTAATTGCTACTGCATAGAAACCACCTGGTAACATGTGGGGGGGGGAGTGGATTTTCCCTTTAAATACTGTGCCCCTGTGTACCCATTTTTCCTTCTTCCACACAGAACAGCTCTCAGCTGAATAATAAAGCTCTTGGCTGGACTTTTAAGATCATGTCGTGTCCTGGGAGATTGTCTCTGTGGGACTTGGTCCCAACATTGGAGACCCTAGAAGATCTCTGTGACTGACAGCATTAGAGCCTTGCTGCCACTAGGGTCATCTGTGGTACACTTGATTTTAGGGAGGCCACCCCAAGTGTCTTGGGACCCCAGGTCAAGTGTCCACAGGTGGAGTCGCACAAGTTTTGGCTCTGCCACCAGAAACTTTATCAAAGAAAAACCTCTAGAGGTAAAAGATCTATGGTCTTTTCTTTGGGTCACGACAGGATGGACAGGAGAAGGTTGAATGCGACATAATACTCCTCTGTCCAGGGGGTTCACTGCAATGGCATGAGTCACCACTGGTTAGAGTGACACAAGTGGCTAAAGGCCCTTTTGCAGCCACTCAGGCAACATTTGTCTGGCCCCGTGTTCATCTTGTTTGTCTTGGGTCCAGTGTTTTCTTTGTCTCTGAGTAAAAAGCCTGGCTCACTGGTGTGGAGCCAGGCATGGAATGTGAGTGCCCAATGGGCTACTTTGGGGAAGCTGGTAGCCTGTAATAATTTCTCTCCCCACAGGTCTTCTAAGCCTCCGTCGGTATGGAAGGCTGGCCCCCCAGCTGGGTAATAAAGCTCTTGGATGGACTTTAAGATTATGTCGTGTCCTGAGGGATTGTCTTGGTGAGAGTTGGTTCCAACAATAGTATGAATCAAACTTAGGGCCCTTTTACTAAGCTACATCCTCAGCTACTTCATGTTTGTTTTATTTTTATTTTAAAAAAAGACTTGCTAAGTCACTAATTGCCCACCCTGGCCTTTAACTTGAAACCCTCCTGTTTAGGCCTCCTAGAGTTCTGGGATTAAAGACCGGCACACTGTCCAGGGCCTGTTTTTCCAAAGCACTGACCATGGCTTGAGCACATGCTTTGTGCTTCCCAGGCTTCCATTTCTCCTTGGTACAATGATGGTGTTGACCTCAGAAGGCTCCTGCATCTCTGACAAGTTTGTTCCACTGCTAGTGGAAATCGTGGAAGTGCAAAGCTTCTATCACATGGCCTGCTTCCTCACACCTCTCAGGATCTCAGGCATGCCCAGCCAAAAGAGAATGCCCTGCCTTGCCGGGCAGCCATAATCATGCCAAGGATGTACACAGGAATGGAGCACCATTTGCCTCTAAACAGGGTAGATTCATGATATTTGTAGGAAAATGACACACCTTGGAAACATAATGGTAAGTGAAGTAAACCATACACTCAAGCTTAAATATCATTCCTCATTTGAGTAATACAAAGTACAAGTGAACAGCAAATGAAATGACTGAGAACAGGAAACC